>LPNX010203593.1:122245-150012 GCA_001517045.1 Pseudotsuga menziesii | reverse complement strand
GAGAGAGAGTGAGAGAGAGCAAGCGAGCGAGCGAGCGAGAGAGAGAGAGAGAGAGAGAGAGAGAGAGAGAGAGAGCGAGCGAGAGAGAGACCACCATGAATGTAAAAAATCACTTTCTACAGATTAATAAATATTTTGGAGCCAAAGTGACAAATATTCACGTGTTACCAATATGTTGTCTGTAATTTTCCTTATGTGAATGTGTCTTTCTTTGTTTTCATTCCATTTTGTTCTCTTCTGCATATGCAAGTGAAAATATATGGTCATAATTCATGATATATGCTCTCGTTCATGAGACTTAGATATTGAAAAACCCTTTTCATTTAAATTAGTGTTGAAATCATCTTTACCTGGTGCTCAACATTGATGGCTTGTTTTCCTTTTTCCACTTCCATATTTGCAAGTATAAAATTTTCTGTAAAAATGGCATCTATCTTTTTTCTATAAGAAACTTCATGTTGGTTTCCAATATTAAAAAAAATATCCTATTATGATTCCATGCCCAATGGTCCTTCTCTGAGCATTTCAACCACAAATATTTTGAAAAAAGTATAACCATTTATAGACCCGATCTCTGTTTTCATATTTAATCCTTATTTGATATACGATTAGTCATCATAATATTGAGAGATCTCTCTCTGGTTGGAAAGGTCAGATTCCAACCTAAAGTAGCTTTGAAAAGGTTACCTCTGAGTTTTCTTTCCACAACCAAAGGAAAAATCTGAGTGATAACATCTTGGTGCCGTTGTTCAGGATCGAAGGTGAAATATTCCCTAGGAAAGAGCGACAAAGACTAAATATGATTTATGAAAGTGGACAGAGGTCATATATAAGAAGGTTGTACATTTCCACTTGGTGAATCCAATTAAGCTTCAATGAAAATTAAAGACTCCATGGGGAATGAGCTCATTTAACAGAGATATGGAAGGACATAGTGGGAAGACCAAGTACTCAAGATTGTGCTTTCGCCAGGATGTAATATTTTCTTTTATCAATAACTTCGTCCATTCCAGAGTATTTCAAAAGAATATTTCTTTATTTACTCCATTCAAATGAATACCGAAGATCTACCCTTCTATATCTTTCACTACTGACCGTAGATATACCTTCTTCTTATATAATTGATATTCACTAAGTTCCTTCCACTGATCTATATGGTGTCCATGGTTAGTCTTATGATCCTAATGAAACCAAAACTACTCTTATATGTGCTTAACCATGTACCTTATAAGACCTCAAACATATATAGGCCTTTCAAATTTCTTGTTGGACACACCAGGCACACAGGGGGGGGTGAATCTATGTGTGCAGTTTTTATTACTTTTTAACTTTAACGATAAAAAACTTATTCAATAATTTTCATTATCAAATTATCATTATATCATCATTAACATTGTTATCATCATCATAACATCATCATCACTTAGAAAGCATAGCAACATGGTACAAAATATTTTTTACGTGGAAACCCAAGTCCTGGGGGGGTAACCATGGAAGCCTTTTAAAAATAGTTTTCCAGAAATAACTGGAAGGAGGAAAAAACCCCCTTATTACAAAGAATTCAATTTTATAGCTTTAACTGGAAGGAGGCTACGACCACCTGATTTACAAGATTCAACTTGAAAGAAGCTACCACTCCCTAGTTTTCTGGCTATAATCGGAAGGAGGCTACAACCTCCTTTCCTTTCCTCGTCTTGCCACCCTGACAAGAAGTTAGAAACCATTGAACCACAACCACCCTGATCCCATGGACCTACTAATCAAAACTTGTGCTACACTACACAATCTGTACCACACTGCTAAACCTGTACCATACTGCATAACCTGTACCACACTGCTTAACCTGTACCACACTGCACAACCTGTACCACACTGCTCAACCTGTACCACATTGCACAACCTGTACCACATTGTAAAACCTATACCACACTGATCAACCTATACCACACTACACAACTTGTACCACACTTCTCAACCTATACCATAGTGCACAACCTGTACCCTACTGAACAACCACTACTCATCATCTGATCACTACTCATCGACTGATCACTATCCACTGTATCACATTGCTCATCAACCTGTACAATCAACCTGTCCAATCAAGTTGTACTAATCAATTTGTTTCTCACATAAACCAACTTAATCAATCTTAGTCTACACATCAAATTCAGTCCACCTGGTTCAAACCAACTGCTCATAAAACTCAGCCAATCTGAGTCAAACCAATTAATTGCACATAAGGCAACCTGTGCCAATACTACTGAACTGAACCAATCTGTACCAAGGTTCTTGTGTACCTTATTGAATGTCACAAGATGAAGAAAAAGTATAAAAAAAACTCTAGATCATGTCATCACATAGCCCTCGTAACAAGCTTTCCAACGATCCAAGAATTTTGTAATTCCAATTCCGTATGAGAAAGCTATGACAATTTTAGTGAAGATGCCCATAATTTTTTCTGTCACAAAATTTCGCACTTTTCACAAAGGGTTGCGAAATTCCTAAGAGAATTGACGATGAAAAAAATAAAATGATTGATATTCTATTTATATAGGTTGTGGAGAAAAATTATTACCTTGGGCCGACATACAATTCAAAATTACAAATAATTGAATTCTCTTTTGTTTGGTCGGCTCACCCGAAAAGGTGGGGTACCCCAAATTCAAAAATTTATATCTCTTCAACCGTAAGGAGTTAGAAGATGATCCACATATCAACAAAAATGGATTGAAGAGGAATATCTACATATTATGATTTTATTTTCAAATTCTTGGTCTAATACCCTTAAATTATTCAATATGTCTAGGATATCAAAGACCCCACACATGAGGGTGCCGAAGACCATACCACCAACTACAAGAGTTTCAAAGTATTCTTCAACATATCAAGGGACATGTGTGGGATCTACCTCCATCTACATCTCAATAGCCATATAACTACAAATAGGACCATACATCATCATGTTTCAAGATATTGATATCATTAAAAACATATCCAATGGTTCCATTATATATCTTCATCACTATAAGAGTACCAACACCCCAAAACAGGGGTACAAATACCTCGCCACTTGTTTGTAACACCTTATGGGCTTCATATGCATGATCACAAGGCTACTACATGGTAGTGACCATATAGTGTCCAAGGGACATCAAAACATTTATGTGGGTTCAAGAATTAAACTTTCAAGGACACCAAGGACCCCATAAGAATGGTTCCAACATACCACCATAAGTGTGGGTTCCAAGAACTAAGTCTCCACATGCAAGAGGATCAAGATATATTCTTGTGGACTCAAGGACCCCACAAGAACTTAACAACCTCAAGAACATCCAATGCAAGCAATGGGATTCACCATCAACACATAAAGGACTTTACACACATGAACCACATCATCCATCCAACAACCAATCAAGAGGCCAAAACAAGTACAAGCATAAAAAGCAACACAAAGACTGGTAACCAAAGATCAACCATGAGTAAGGAAATCAACAATGGACTCAAATGGGACCAAGATACAACTTAGGGGAACTTGAGCAAGTCAATGGGTAACCAAGATTTTTGTCATTGTTCCAAGGCCTCCAAGGGCTTCAAGCTTGGGCTTGGACAAGGTCAAAAGGGCTCCTATGAAACAAACAACCAAAAACTAAACACTAATCCTTAGGGGATCTACAAGGGGCACCGAGGACTCAACATTTGGCATTAATGACCAGATACCATTGGCATCAATGACAACTTAATCAACAATCTACCCCTTTGTCATTGATGACAACACTATAAATCCTCTTCAGAACAAGCTCCCCCTGTCAATAAAACTTCTCTCCCCCTTTGGAATCAATGGAAAATGGAACATCCTTTGACCATACTACTTCCCCTCAGGGCATACTCCCCCTTAGGCCATGCTCTCGTTGTCACCAACTTCTCTTCCTTTTCAATGTTTCTTCCTGTTTTGCATTAATGGCAACAAGAGCTTCTTTTGGAACTACTGCTTCCCTTATCACTGAGCACTAATGCTTCTTTGATGGGCTTGTATTCTGTCACACAAATAATGCTAGAACCAACTACTATACGATACTCAAATCTTATAATCACATATCTCCTTTTACACATTCTTTGTACACTTCATATCACTGGTCGATATTATTCAAAATGGCATTTGGTTTTTCCCAACATTTTCATCATTTTTGTTTTGATTTACTAACTTTATTCTCCATGCTTTGGTAGGATGATGGTTGTTCATGTCATTCGATTAAACTTGCTTTCTTCTCCAAAATTTAACTTGTCCTTGCATCGTGCAATGTTTTGCGAAAGGTCCATAATGATAGCAATTGTAACACTGGACCAAAAATGTACTTTGATTTCTTTCTGAAGTGATTCTGTCATGATCTTTGCAATGAATGGATTTGTGACCATAGTTTTTACACTTGTAGCAGTGACCATGGAACCTTATAGGATATCTCTGAGCAATAACTTCTCATGATTCTTGCTGATCATGGGATCTTCTAAGAATGCATGTATTACTGTTACCATTTTCTTTGTTTTCCATATATCTTTTACTTTCTTCAATGTTATTCTCGATCTTTGAATTTGTCTTTAACCGAGTAGTTGTTTTTTCCATATCTTCCTTTAGAGAGAGGATCTTCAATTCTTGTTTTTGACAAATTTCTATCTTTTCTAGGACTTGTCTTGTTAGATCTTCTTCTATCTTCTTGACCTCTTCTACCTATTTGTTCAGAGAAAAGATATTGTCCTCCATCCGTCCTTTTGAATTTTGATCATCCTCATGGAATTTTTGCAGTTGACCTTGTAGTATATGATTCTCCTTTCTGAGTTCTGAGAGGTCCGTTTCAAATTCAAAGTTTGTCATACATACCTTCCGTAACTCTACCTTCAAGCATTTAATTTCAAGTTATTGTTTTCTTCTTAACTCCTCTTCCAATATTTCTTTATCCTTATAAGTACTTATCCCATTGTCTTTGTCGTGTAGCTTGCAAATCAATTCTTTTTCCTTATCTTCTAGTAGTCTTTTGAGCTTGACAATTTATTCAGATTGCTTTTCCATTTCTGTGGCTGAATTCTCAAGTTTTTCTTTCAAATATTTGGATATAGATTCTTTGATTCTGGTACCTTCTTCAACTTGGAGTTTCATATTAATTATGGTCTATGTGACCTTCTCAGATTCTTCTTGATTCCTCTTCTCGGCTTTGTCCAATTGCTCTTTCAATACCTAGTTTTGTTCACAAATATTTTTCACTTCTTGCAAAACATTAGTAATTTCATTCTATATCATAATATCAGCTAAATTTCTATCACTCATCAGAGAGCAAAGATTTTCATCATAGTCTGAATTATTGCATTCAATTAATTCATAACAGCTCTTATTTTCTATACCTGATAAACATATCTCTTTAAAATCATTACAAACAAAGTGTTTAGGGGACATACCTTCATACTTACCTTGATCTTGCACCAACCTATCTTCTTCTTCTTGTTCTTCATTTAGCTGATTTATTTTGAACGACAATTCTTCAACTGACCTGCACTTTCCTACTTTCTCCTTTTGGAGATCTGTTAGATATTCAAGTATTAATTCCATAAACTCTGCTTCCTCTTCTTGATTGGAGTATTATTGCTCTAATTTTATCCACGGTTCCTTAGTTGAGATGCACTTCCCTATCTTCTTCTTTTGGATATCTGCTAGGCCTTCTTGGATGGCTTCCATATCCATAGAATTATTTTTCTTTGCTTCTTTCTGAGTTGATGTTTTCACTTTATTTGGAGGTGTATATCCAGTAACAACTGAATTCCATACACCAATTTTATCAAGATAACCCTTCATTCTCATTTTCCAAATCAAGTAATAATTTGACTCATAGGACAATGGTACTCCATTCACTGAGAACCCCATGGTGTGTCAAAGATCTCCTTCAACCTAATAAGGTTTTCTATGAAGGATCCTCTATGATACCAATTGTTAGACACACTAGTCACACAGAGAGGGGGGGGTTGAATCTATGTGTGCAGTTTTTATTACTTTTTAACTTTAACAATCAACAACTTATTCAATAATATACATTATTACATTATCATTATATCATCATTAACATTGCTATCATCATCATAACATCATAATCACATAGAAAGAATAGCAACACAGTACACAAGATTTTTTATGTGGAAACCCAAGTCTCGGGGGGAAAACCACGGAAGCCTTTTAAAAATAGTTTTCCAGAAATAACTGGAAGGAGGAAACAACCCCCTTATTACAAAGACTTCAATTTTCTAGCTTCAACTAGAAGAAGTGTACGACCACCTGATTTACAGGCTTCAACCTGAAGGAAGCTACCACTCCCTAGTTTTTCGGCTATAACCGGAAGGAGGCTACGATCTCCTTTAATTTCCCTGTCCTGCCCCCCTTATAAGAAGATAGTAACTATTGAACCAAAACTGCACTGATCCTGCGGACCTGCTAATCAACACTTGTGCTACACTGCACAATATTTACCACACTGCTAAAACTGTACCATACTGCAGTACCTGTACCACACTTCTCAACCTGTACCACACTGTACAACTTGTACCACACTTCTCAACTTTTACCAAACTGCAAAACCTATACCACACTACAAAACCTGTACTAAACTACTCAACCTATACCACACTATACAAATTGTACCACACTTCTCAACCTATACCACACTACACAACATGTACCCTACTGCACAACCACTACTCATCATCTAATCACTACTCATCAACTGATCACTAACAAGAGTAGATCCAAATCCTAGGCTCTATCAAGCGCCGAGATGGATCAAATCTCTCGAGGTGCAAACCTCTTCTTGGGTATCCATTGATTTGATTCAAACCAAAAGGCACATCTTTTTATTTAAGGTCCACATATAATATTTTATATTATTTATGGCCGACATATGATTTTTTATTTTGTTAGGAACGAACATTGCATCATTTCCCCAGACATGGTTTTAAAACCATATGCAAGGCCCTCTTACAACCATGGGTTTTTTAGGAGGCCTTGCACATGGTCTTAAAACCATTTGCAAGGCCCTCCTAAACCATGTACAATAAAACCATGGGTTGTTTAGGAGGCCTTGCACATGGTTTAAAAACCATGTGCAAAGCCTCCTAAACCATTTACAATAAAACCATGGGCTGTTTAGAATGCCTCGCATATGGTTTTAAAACCATGTGCAAGGGCAACATTTTTTTGCGGATAATTCAATTTTGTGTTTTTTTCTTGACCCACATATTTTTTTTACGGATAATTAAATTTTTACTTTTTTATTGTTTTGTTAGGTAGGAAGATTACAACATCTCCCCCATATTAGATTTTTTTATTTTGGCCTATTAGTAAATTTATTTTTTATTAATAAAAATAACGTTACGAAAGTGATATTATTTTTTATTTTGTGTTACAAAATCTCTCCCATAATATTCTCTATCAGTATTATTTTTTGCTGACATGTTACAAATGTTACAAACATTACATCACATTACAAGATCTTTCCCATAATATTCACTATCACTATTATTTTTTGCTGACATGTTACAAACGTTACATCACATTACAAGATCTCTCCCATAATATTCACTATCACTATTATTTTTTGTTGGCATGTTACAAATGTTACTAACGTTACATCACATTACAAGATATATCCCATAATATTCACTATCACTATTATTTTTTTCCGATATGTTACAAATGTTACTAATGTTACATCATGTTACAAGATCTCCCCCATACTAGGCTGTAGAGCGCCTCTCGGTGCAACCACTGTATCACACTGCTCATCAACCTGTACAATCAACCTGTCTAGTCAAGTTGTACTAATCAATTTGTTTCTCACATAAACCAACTCAATCAATATGATTCTACACACCAAACTCATTCCACCTAGGTCAAACCAACTACTCATACAACTAAGCCAATCTGAGTCAAACCAACTGCACATAAGGAAACCTGTGCCAATACTACTCAACTGAACCAACCTATACTAAGATGCTTATGTACCTTATTGAAGATAACAATATGACAAAAAAGTAGAAAAAACAAAATAAACTCTAGATTATGTCATCACATAGCCCTCATAACAAGCTTTCCAATGAGCCAAGAATTTTGTAATTCTGATTCCGTATGAGAAGTTATGCCAATTTTAGTGAAGATGCCTAGATATTTTTCTGTCACAAAATTTTGCACTTTTCTCCAACGGTTGCAAAATTCCTAGGAGAATTGATGATGAAAAAAATGAAATGTTTGATATTCTATTTATACAGGTTGTGGAGAAAAATTATTACCTTGGTCCGACATGCAATTCAAAATTACAAATAATTAAATTCTCTTTTGTTTGGTCGGCTCACCCAAAAAGGTGGGGTACCCCAACTTCAAAAATTTATATCTCTTCAACCGTAAGGAGTTAGAAGATGATCCACATATCAACGGAAATGGATTGATGAAGACTATCTACCTCTGATGGGTTTATTTTCAAATTCTCGGTCTAATACCCTTAAATTATTCAATATGTATAAGACATCAAATACCCCACACATGAGGGTGCCGAAGACCATACCACCAACTACAAGAGTTTCAAAGTATTCTTCAACATATCAAGGAACATATGTGGGCTCTACCTCCATATACATATCAATAGCCATATAACCACAAATAGGACCATACATAATCATGTTTCAAGATCTCCATATTATTAAAAACATATCCAATGGTTCCACTACATATCTTCATCACTATAAGAATACCAACACCCCAAAAGAGGTGTACAAATACCTCGCCACTAGTTTGCAACAACTTATGTGATTCATATGCATGATCACACGGCTACTACATGCCAATGACCATATAGTGTCCAAGGGACATCAAAACATTTATGTGGGTTCAAGACTTAAACTGTCAAGGACACCAAGGACCCCATACGAATGGGTTCCAACATACCACCATAAGTGTGGGTTCCAAGACCTAAGTATCCACATGCAAGAGGATCAAGATATATGCTTGTGGACTCAAAGACCCCACAAGAACTTAACAACCTCAAGTCCATCCAATGCAAGCAATTGGATTTTGTTGGGGCCCGCACCCTAACGGTTCTTGAGATGAGTAACCCCGCGGGTTTTTGTAAGTTTCTAAGCCGAGTTATAGTTCAAAATAGTCTTAGGGGTGTCGGGGTTAAGTTAAAGCTTTCTTATTGTAATAAACCCATGGTTTATGTACAGGGTTTAGGGGTCGGGGTGCCCATGGTTTAAGACCATGGTTTTGTATTGGTGCGTGGTATAAATATGCGCTTGTGTAAAGAAGTGAGGTTAGGTTTTCAATTGTAAGAAAGTTAAGGCGAAGCTAAGGCTATTTTGTAAGGAAAAGGTTAAGTCCCAGCTGTGTGCATGGATGACCTCTGCAGCTGTGTGCGCAGAGGGTATTTTGTAAGAGGTTAAGAAGATCTGGAGCTGTGTGCACAGAGGCCTACTTCTGTGTGCGCGACTTTTAAGGACAAGAAGAGATTTGCAGCTAAGTGCACAGATCAGAACTGTGATTTTGTAGCAAGTTGAATAAAACACAGTTCTATGGACGTAACCCCTACACTGGGGGTGAACCACATTATATCTGGTGTTGTGGTTCTTGTGATTGTCTCTGTTTCTGTTTATCTTTCTTGCATTAATAGCTAGATATATCTAATAAATAAGATCATTGCTAATAAATAGCTTCGCTGCGAATTCCCAGTAAAGGGTTGAGCAAGTCACTTTGTGTTTATTTATATGCAAGCTATATATACTAGTCGAAGGTCTGTGTTGATTGGATATAGGCTGTTAGAGACTAAAGGTACAGTAATATCCCTCTTATGCTTGTAGAAACCTGATTCTACGGCATCCCATAGCTGTTTCGGGTGAGACTGCAACCTACGCGCAGGTTGTTGCTGAAAGGGCCAACACTGTGGGTCTTTTGTTGGTGTGAAGCAAAAGGTTTAAACCCGGGTCTTCCCTATTGCCCAACAAATCGGTTCCATTTCCGGTTGAACTCAGTATCTTCTCAAGAGAGGCTTACGTGTACCACGAGGGCTATGTTCTAGAGGCCCTCCGTGAAGGAAATTGGTGATTGGCTTGATGAGACTTATCTAAAATTTGCTGCGCAAGAGAATACAGATCCGCATCGCAGTGCACACGAATTTTTACAAAGGTATGTTTTTTTTGATGTTTATGAGAAATTTTTTGGTCCTATCCACATAGAGTTGCACTAGTGGTTATCCAGGTTAGAAGAGCAAAGGATGCATTTCCAAGTTCGTCTATTTCCTGCTTGGACCCCCGCACGAGTTAATCTTGTGAAACACGTGAACAACGAGATATCCCACACTGTTGATTCCTGGATGACGTGAACATTGGAAGCCTTCGTGACGGAGGTTGCCATCGACACCAGTACCTCTTTCAGCGAAGCTGAATGGCAGTTCTTCAATGGCCCAAGGGGTAAGTTTTTGAATTTTTTAGTTTGAGCATTAAGTTACTATTAGCTGAAAAAGGTATATTGCTTTTCGAATATGACTATTAGTTTAGTAGCACTAACCTCTGGTTGCAAGAGATACTCCCTTCAATGAGCAAAGTGGTTTGTTGCGAAGTGGAAAAAGGTATAAGCAAAATTTTGAGTCCTATCCCTAGGTCAGGATACCGTGACTACCCCTGTCAGCCCCACCAGTTCGGACACTGAAGACAATCTTTCTGTTGGCCATCCTCCGGTAACCCCATAGCGTAGACCCATTATCCCTGAGACTCCGTCGAAGTCGACACGTAACCCTAACATGAGTATTCCCACTGCAGGGCAGTCTACCCCAGTCAGTTCTTCCCCACCTACCTCTAGTTCCCCTCCAATCCCCCCTAGATCCGCTATGGCCCACATGAATGATGATATTAAGCTCCCTATTTTCAAAGGAACTGGATCAGAGGAGCCATAACAGTTCTTGTTTTTATGTGAAGCAGTGTGGAATGCTAAGATCATTACAGACCCGGCTGTATGAACCGCGCAGCTCATTACTTCTTTTAGGGACCGGGATTTGACTTGGTTCATGAAATTCTCCAGTACTTGGACTCCTGTCTTAGCCGATATTAAAGCAGCAATGATCAAAGAATTTAAGAATCCCAAATTCGAGTCACAGTGTATCACAGAATTAAAGGAGATTCAACAGAAGCAAGGAGAATCAGTATGGGACTTTGACCAGCGGTTCAAAGTTCTATTGGACCAAGTCAGTTTCACTATTGGTCCTGCGTAGCATAAGGAATGGTTCATTGCAGCATTGCTACCACATATCAGAACTCCGCTCATGCAACAGAGGGTTGCTGACCAACAAGAGGCTCTGGAAATCGCGATGAAGCTTGAGACTGCCCTTGTCAGAGATAATTCCGGTATTGCTCAAATCCAAGCGCAGTTGGCAGCGATGGCCCTGGAGCTCCGGGATATGAAGACAGTAAAACCTGGCCGCATAGAGGTTTGGTGTACACAATGTCGGACTGAAGGTCACGATAAGGATCGATGTCCTCTAGTAAGAAATTACCTGAATACGGGCGCGCCAAACCCATTTCCACCCCAAGTTCTATATTATGAGCTCTACAGAATGACAAGTCAGCATCGACCTGAGGACTTCCATCTGCTCCAAAGGTATGTTCACAGCTCTCAGAATTCCTATTGTAAGTTCTGTAAGTCTGTAGGACATAATGAAGCTGAGTGTCGCACCTATGACGCCTATCAGATACAGCATGAAGCGCAGAGCAATGATGGTTCTGGTTACTGTGGTGGTGTATCCAGTCGAGATTCTTTTGGCGGGCACAGTCGTGGTGGTGTGGCAGGACGAGGCCGAGGCCAAGTTGTGTGCTACAACTGTAACCAAGCCGGGCATCTCGCCCGTGACTGTCAAAACCCCACTATGACATGTCGATATTGCCGCGCAGCGGATCATGTGATTGAGCAGTGTCCGCAGTTGATAGCTAAGATTCAGGCCAGAAACAATATTCCTACTCAGAATATCCAGATGATTTCCGTCGAACCACGACCTGCCGCAGTTATTAATGTTGTTACACGGAGTGGAGCTACGACGCACATACAGAATATGGTGACACGGCTTGCCGATCCTTGTGTTCGTAAAGCTCCCGCGAAAATCCCAGCATTTGATGTCGAAAGAGAAAAAGAGACATTCATGGAAGCCAAGAAAGATTTTACCTACCCTGATACACCAGTTGCACCTGCGCAACCACCTCCACCGCTGGCACAACTGCAAGAAGCTTTGATGGATATAGTAAGTACACTATCCTCCTTTCTATAGAGCTGTCTGAAACTCTTACGAAACCAGCATGCTTTAAATAAGCTATAGGAAGTCATTACTTCCTACAACCCTCAGCAAAGCTATGGTCGGGCCAAAACTGTTAATAGAGTCAGAAGAAGTGGCAGGGAAATGAGATTGAATGCTCAGGTAGGAGAATATGATATGACTGATGTCATTTTGGATCTAGGATCAGAAGTCAATGTTCTAACTAAGCAGACCTGGGAGCAAATGGGGAAACCTGCCCTTACCTGGTCTCCTATACAGTTGAAGTTATCCAATCAGCAACGGATTGTACCCCTAGGGAGATTCCTTAGTGTTCCAATCGATATTGATGGGGTCAGCACTTTAGCAGATTTTGAAGTTATTGAGATGATTGATGATAGTAACCCCTACCCAGCTCTGTTAGGAATTGGTTGGGCGATGGACAATGCCGCAGTCATTAACCTTAAGAAGAGACAAATGACCTTTGAAGGGAAAGATTTGAAAGTCATTGTACCCCTGGACCCCTCACAAGGAGAAAGGTACACCGAACCACTCAAAGACGAAGAACATGATGAATTGGAGCACATCTACAACATTACAGCTAAGGACGAAGATTATGTCGATCCTACTGCCGAAGGTATTCTGGATTGGCAGTGTGACAGCTCCTGTATGACAGACTCTGATGATGGGTTAGAGAACTGGCAGAACCGACTCCATGAGTTGAATGGACATAGATGCGCTAGAATTACCAAGTCTCTCAGATGGCTTGGTATTCAGGACAACACCCTACCTATTTTCGATGGGTTGTCAGATCCAGAGCAGTTTCTTGAACAATTTTCCACACAGGTACCTGCATCACAGAGACTAGAAACCTTGGATTCTGCATTCAGGGCCACAGCAGCCAGATGGTGGAATAGCCATAAGAAAAATATTACTCATTGGGAAACCTGTCAACGGCTCCTTCGCCTGAGATTCCGAGACCTTCCCAAGGAGCTGCGAAGCAAGTTTGATGGAAAGTCTATCTCCCAGGAGCATCTGGAAAAATGCTATGAGGCATGGAAATATGTACCTCAGGAAGAATGGGTACATAGATTTGTGCATACCCTGGAGCCGGTCGCAAGGAACTGGTACGCAGAGGCTGAGCTTCATCGGGATACTGTAAGTTGGGATTGTCTTGTTGATAGTTTTGTACTTACCTTTTCCACTAATGAAGTTTGTCCAGCTTTAGATGTAGCGATCAGGCTAATCCATACTAAGGTATTTGATGATCAAGAGGTAGAAGAATACCGACCTGATTGGAAGATGCAGGAAGCTCATGCCATAGAATGCTATAACCTCGCAATTCACGAGGATGAGGATCCACGCAACATTGATATTCCTGAGTCAGAAGGGAACTGCGAAGTACAAGGACCAGCAGTCAAAGTAGTGGATGTGACTCAGCCCCTGAAGATGTAGACCATCAACATCGGATCAGAAGACCAGCCTAAGCATGCTACCATTGGAGATTATTGGGATGATGAGATGGTAAGCAAAGTGACCCAACTTCTCCATGAATACCAGGACCTGTTCCCAATGAAGTTCTCAGAGATGAAAGGTATCCTGGGGGATATCGGTGTGATAAAAATACCGTTGAAACTTGATGCAAAGCCTGTGAAATAGCGTCCTTATAGGTTGAACCCTAAGTATAAGGAAAAAGTTCGGTTGGAGCTAGATAAAATGCTCGCTGCAGGAATCATTGAACCTGTCGAAGAATCTGAGTGGGTAAGTCCTATGGTGGTGCAAGAGAAGAAGACTAAAGGCGAGATCCGAATCTGTGTTGATCTAAGGAAATTGAATGATGCTTGCTTACATGATCCCTTCCCCATCCCCTTTACAGATGAAGTGCTCGACAATGTTGGGGGTCAAGAGATCTATTCTTTTACTGATGGATTTTCAGGTTACCATTAGATTAGAATTGCTCCAGAAGATCGAGATAAGACCACCTTTGCTACAGAAATGGGATCCTTTCAGTATACAGTTATGCCATTTGGGTTGAAGAATGCTCCTGCGATGTTTTCTAGAGTAGTCATCGCCGCATTTAAGGAATTCATCCATAAATTCCTCGAAGTATATTTTGGTGAATGGACTATCTTTGGGCTAGTAAAAGACCATATCACTAGTTTAAGGCTTATGTTGGATAAGTGTAGGCAGCACCATATCTCCTTGAACTTGAAAAAATGCATATTTTGTGCACCATTTGGGATATTGCTTGGACACATTGTATGTAAGAAAGGATTAATGATGGATCCTGCGAAGATAGCTATTATTGTGAACCTACCACCTCCGAAGTCTATTAAGCAACTTCGCACCGCACTGGGTCACACTGGCTATTACAGGAAATTCATTTGAAACTATGCCCAGATCACCGCGCTGATGGAAAAGCAACTGAAGAAAGATATTAAGTTCGTGTGGACACCTGAGTGCCAAGAAAGCTTGGATGTGCTAAAAGAAAAAATGGTCACCGCTCCTATTTTAGTATTCCCTAACTGGAATAAGGAATTCCATGTACATGTTGATGCATCCTCCATTGCTTTGGGTACTGTCTTGGCTCAATCGGGTGAAGGTAATATCGATCATCCCATCGCTTTTGCAAGTAGAAAATTGTCCATAGCAGAGAAAAATTATACTACGACAGAACGCGAAGGTCTCGCTATGGTGTATTCCCTATAGAAGTTTCAACATTATCTGCTAGGATCCCACTTTAAAATGTTCACTGACCACTCTGCTTTGAATTATTTGGTTAACAAACCTGTACTAGGTGGAAGGATATGTCGATGGCTAATTCTATTTCAGGAATATGATTTTGAGATCATAGTTAAGCCTGGAATACTTAACCTAGGAACTGACCATTTGTCGAGGCTAGAGTCGGGAGAAGACCCTACCAGTTTGGATGACAGTCTTCCCGATGCCCAGTTGTTTGCTATCTGGATGGTTGATGAAAAATTTCAATTGTCCAGTATTTGTCTACAGGTTTTCCTCGTACTGAGATGACCACACAGCAGAAGAAGCAGTTGGTTTTTCACGCATTGGAATTCACTCTAATAGCAGGATAGCTGTATAAAATGGGGCCAGATGAAATACTGCACAGATGCGTTTTGGAGCATGAGAAGCCACTAATTTTGGCTGAGGCACACTATGGCCCTGCAGGAGGTCATTATGCAGGTAAAGCCACATCACATAATATTTTGACAGTCGGATTGTGGTGGCCTACGGTTCACAAGGATGCAAGAGAATATTTCCACAGCTGCGACATCTGTCAAAGAACAGGCAAACCATCCAGGAGGGATGAGATGCCTCTAGTCCCACAGGTGACTTTACAAGCATTTGACAAATGGGCAACTGATTTTGTTGGCCCTATCAATCCCCTTGCAAAGAAGTCAGGAGCACGATACATTATTACAGCAACTGATTACCTTACCCGTTGGGCCGAAGCTCAACCAGTCAAGACTTATAGCGCTGCTGTAGCTGCGAAGTTCATCTTCGACAACATCTTGTCCAGATTTGGGTGTCCTAGAACTCTTATGAGTGATCAAGGATCACATTTTCTAAACAAGACTATTGAAATATTGACTGAAGAATTCTAGGTATATCATCAGAAGAGTACTGCCTATCATCCACAAGCAAATGGAACCGTCGAAGCTTTCAACAAGATTCTTGAACATGCTCTTGTGAAGATTTGTAATGTTAACAAAAATGACTGGGATCTTAGAATTCCAGCAGTTCTTTGGGAATATAAAACTACCTGCAAGAAATTGATAGGACATACACCTTTTAGGTTGGTTTATGGGCAAGAAGTAGTCATTCCCATGGAGTACATTGTTCCTAGCCTCAGAATATCTGCCTTTACAGAGATGGATGACCCAGCTAGAGTCACAGCAAGGATGACAAAGATACTAGAGCTGGAAGAGGACAGATTTGTTGCAGGGTTCCAACAGCAAGTGCAGAAGGCCCAAGAAAAAGCATGGCATGATAGACACATCAAGAAGAAACAGTTCCAGCAGGGTGATTTTGTGCTCTTATATGACAGCAAATTCATGAAATTTCCAGGTAAATTCAAGACACATTGGAAAGGACCGTACATCATACAGAAAATTACTGATGGGGGCGCAGTTCAGCTAGCTAAGTTGAATGGAGAAATTTTACCTTCGATGGTAAATGGCAGTCGTCTGAAAAGGTATAGGGACAGGCTGGGACCCCCTGTTCAGAAGTAGCCCCTAGAAGGATGGTCTAATCCCTAAGAACAGTTGAACCTTGGGTCTCGCATGTAGTCGTAGGTATTGAGGGTTAAAATTGTGTCGCAGTTGCGGGTAGTTGTTATGTCGAAGGACCATGGTATGTCGCAGCCTCAAATGTGATGGATGGGACGAAACGGATTTGGCGGCACTGGCACGAAAACTGCTCTCCATACCTGTAATAATGAGATTTTGGGAGAAAATCTGGCGCCGTGTGGGCAAGATTTCCGGCATTCCATAAGATTTGGTATCATTAATGCACCATGATGACAGATTCTGCTACGGGATTCCATAAAGAACTGCATCGGCCTATGACTCCTGCATTAAGCAATTCTTTGATTTGTTCAGTTGGAGCCATGTCAAACAATTGTGAAGTCCAGGACGTAACCCCTACACTGGGGGTGAACCACGTTATATCTGGTGTTGTGGTTCTTGTGATTGTCTCTGTTTCTGTTTATCTTTCTTGCATTAATAGCTAGATATATCTGATAAATAATATCACTGCTAATAAATAGCTTTGCTGCGAATTCCCAGTAAAGGGTTGAGCAAGTAACTTTGTGTTTATTTATATGCAAGCTATATATACTAGTCGAAGCTCTGTGTTAATTGGACATAGGCTATTAGAGACTAAAGGTACAGTAATATCCCTCTTCTGCTTGTAGAAACCTGATTCTGTGGCATCCCATAGCTATTTCAGGTGAGACTGGAACCTACACGCAGGTTGTTGCCGAAAGGGCCAACACTGTGGGTCTCTTGTTGGTGTGAAGCAAAAGGTTTAAACCCGGGTTTGCCCTATTGCCCAACAGATTCACCATCAACACATCAAGGAATGTACAGACATGAACCACATCATCCATCTAACAACCAATCAAGAGACCAAAACAAGTACAATGATAACAAGCAGCACAAAGGATGGTAACCAAATATCAACCATGAGTAAGGAACTCGATAATGGACTCAAATGGGACCAAGATACAACTTAGGGGAACTTGAGCAATTCAATTGGTAACCGGGGATTTTGTCATTGTTACAAGGCCTCCAAGGTCTTCAAGCTTGGTCTTGGACAACATCAAAAGGGCTCCTCTGAAACAAACAACCACAAACTAAACACTAACCCTTAGGGGCTCCACAAGGGGCACCAAGGAGTCAAAATTTTGCATTAATGACCAAACACTGTTGGAATAAAGGACAATTTAATCAACATTTCCTTCTATCCTTCATATCTTTCTTCCAAAATATTATAAGTATCTCCCTATGTTTGATGGAGAGAATATTACAGTTGAAAAATATATCCAATCTTTTAATTTTTTTGCAGATTTCTTTGAAATTGAGCATGATGATTTGTCTATGAGAGCCTTTTCCTAGTCATTACAAAGGGATTCCAAGGCATGGTTTAGGCATTTGTAGCTTGAATCAGTCAGCTCATGGGAAGAATGAAGTCATACCTTTCTATTTTTTGGAGTGAGAGAAAGTCATGCAATCAATATATTTTAGAGTTTCATGCTATATAGAGACAAAAGGATGAAACTGTCTCAATGTTCAGTAGGATATTTTCTAGTTTCTATTAGAATATGCTTAATGATATCCAACCCTCTGAAGACACTACCAAACTGTACTATGCAACAACTTTTCATTCAGATTTATCTCTCCTTCTCTTAGGTAGGAAGTCTGTGTCCTTGTAGCATATGTTTAGTGATGCTCAGTAAGTTGAGGATAATTTTAGATCTTGTGGAAAAATTCATACCAGATTGAGGATGAGTAGTGGTTTGCAAACATAGGTGATAGTGAACATGGACAAGAAATATGCCATGAGAAGGAGTTGGTAAATCAACTTGCTAAGGATCAAGCTACCATCTTAGATTTTGTTTCTAATGATTTTCATGAATTCTTTGGTGTGTTTGTATTTGATGATTACGATGATGATTTTCTTGTGCAACCAATTGTAATATTTTCATCATAAAATGATTGTTTTTCATAAATCTTATGGAATCAATCATCTTACACATCATGGTCACAACATTGCAAAGAAAGAAAGGGATGATTCTTCTAAAGGAAATTCTCTTCCCTTATGTTTTTCTTCATTTGAGTTGCCGAGAAAAGGTTTTAAGATCATTAATGAAGCACAAAAGTTTGAGGGTAGGGAAAATCACATAGGATTTTTACAGCTGAATGATGATTAGATGTGTATTTAAAAATGTTTCCAGGATCCTAATGTTGAAAAACGGGTTTTTCCTCCTTTGGATGATGAAAGGAAATACAATGAACCATTTTATGATGATTATACCTCATAGTGAGAAAATGGCAATGAGGAGTACAATGTTTTGGACACCTTTAAACGAGAAGTTAATTGTTAGAATGCTACATTTTTTGAAAACATGAATCCAATATTCTCAATTAGTCAAGACAAGATCCTAGTTGATTTTCTTGAAGGAATAAACACACAAGTATATGAGTTTCTAATTGATGAAGGTCCAGAAGACATGAGTTTTCTTTTTGACATGCATGAGGAGTAAAGTGGTCATGTTATTTCCATTTTCTCCGAGAATGATTTTGAAGTTGAGAACTTAGAACAAAATCCATTAATTATGAAGAAAGAAATGATTATATCATTTTCTGCTAGTGAACGGGAAGAAACTATAGACACAGGAAGTCCCTTCCTTTTTATTGATCAACAAATGGTATTCACTCCTACTTTTCAAGATCCTTTTGCATCTTTGTTGGAGACATCATAACGAGATGTTTTGGGGATTTGTATGGGGCTAGTAAGTGGATATAATTCTTCAGAAAATATGAGTTTTGGTGTTGGGGAAAGTTTTTGTTTGATATTCCACCACAAATACCTTTCATTTTCTATTTGAGTAAAATCATGCAAAGAGTTCAAAAAATGGATAAGTTACTTACCTGTTTGCATTGTGTTTTTTTCACTTGATTAAACATTTGTTTATCATATTAGAGTAGGGTGATCTGTATAAATAATCTTGCTGAGCAAGAGTTTATTTCAGTATGGTTTTTAGTTTTTTAAGTAGTTGTATCGGTTATTTTTCAGCTTTTAACTCGTAGTTTCAGTTTGGGTTTGTAGTGTGAGTATTTTCAGTAGTATACTGTATCAGAGCAGGTTGCAAAATAGAAGATTGAGAACATCCCAAGGAAGGAACATGGTTTATGGGTTATTTGTCACCTCATATGGAGGAAACCTTCCCCAGTAGGATCCAATGTTAACAGTGCATAAATTTCACTCCAACAATTTTTGCAATGATGACAGTACAAAACAAAGTAGTTTCATTGCAAAAGTTTCTAGTTTGATCATTACCCCTTAACTGATGACACCAGTAGTTTCATTGCAAAAGTTTCTAGTTTGATCATTACCCCTTAAATGATGACACCCTATAATTTCATGCAAAATCATGAGCCTGATTGATCTCATTCTATAGCACTTTCTTTCTTGTTGTTGGCACTGGTGTTGATCGACAATGACAAAATTAAAGAAAATTGGGCAAAGGTTACAAGTTCTAGTAATTAAAAAAGGAGTTTTAAGGCTAAATTAGCTCTTGGTCCCTGTGTAGGGTTTTAATTGTTTTAGTAAATTTTTTGGGTTCAGATTCCAATATCCAAGTCACATGCCAATGAGACAATTAACACAAAAGTCCAACAACCATGCACTAGGCCAAGCCACGTGGAGGAGGAACCCACAAGGAGAATAGATTGCTCTATGTGTTGATATGTTTTACAACCATCAACATATATAAACAAGGGTTGTATTATTTCCCTCAACAAATGTGGGATATATCCCACAAAGAAAACAAATAAAAAGGTGCCGACAAAATGTCTAAACCCTAATGCCATGTTTACAGGTGTCAAAAAAATGTTCCTAATCATCAATACCACTAAGTTTAAATCCACATGTCGAAGGTCTTAAAGGACGAGGACATAGATTTGATAATTATTGCTCGAAGAAATCCACAATTTTCATGTGCCAATTTTGCAATCAAACTAAAAATGGCAAAAGAGGCATCAAATACTGTACTTGAAATCCCTATTCAACAAAAGAGAAAAATATTCCTAAGGTTCAGCCATACAAATGGTCATAGGGTGATGATCCATAAATGAAGAATTTAAAAGTACATTTAAAAGAAGCTCGACTCATGATTGTTTAGTTAAACGAAGAGGACATAAATCATAGAGTTGAAGTGGCTAACATTTTCGATATATATGAAATATCTTTGATGGATTCCAAAGGAATTTTAAGAAGAATACTACCCCTAAATTGACAAGTTCAGAACTTATACAAGCAAAACAAATTCCTTAAAGCAAAAAATAGAATTTTGAAAAGAGAGTTGCAAATGATGGAATATGAAGTCACTAAAGGTAATTTAAGGATTCTTGTGGAAGGTGTTGATAAGATTGATGAAGTTAAATTTCCTCATGCTTAAAATACAACATTGGAAGCTTGAAGAAAGTTTAAAAGTAACCATACAAGGTGTTTACGCAAAAACACATTTTTTTCAAAACTTTTGCAACACCAACAATATAAAAACAAGGGAAAACGCTACAAAACTTCTTGAAATTTACAAAACATTTTGGATTTTTCCTGTTTTAGTCTTTAATTTTGGGTGCATATTCCAAGAACATGGTAGGTGATTTCAACAAAATGAAAGATGTTTTTCTCAAGAAAATTCTCATGTACAAAAACCTCTCTCAATTTTTACCCAGGTGTCATATTTTTGGATATTCGAAGGTATATTTGAACACTATTTTTATGAAATTTTGGTAATTTCTTGAACTTATGTAGCACCTGCATTACAAAAACATAGAATGCCCTATGAGATTTATCGAATCACAGTTTTGTAACCAAAAATAAATAAGCAGGAAATGGCCGTAGATTAAATATGCTATGCTTGGGTTCGTATTTCATTGTACATAACACAATTTATCCACCACCTCTATCTCCCTCCACTCTAGGAATAATACTTACGAGTAGCTATCGATGCAGTTGTTTCTCATGGTGCCAATAAACCTTCGATATTTTCCCCTCAATTTCAACTCAATTAGTGGTGTTCATCCCCACCAGTCAATGATTCCCACATATGCTTATTATTTGATTCAACAACTTTCAATCATAGGTAGGATCTCACTTCACCACCCCCATAACCCAACACCAATAAATATAAGTGGTTTTCCTAATCCTTCATGTTGTCAGCATCCATCTCTTATACTATATCTAGGGGAATCACTTTCTCCAAGAGAGAACACATTACACAAATCCATCAATTGGTTTCTTTTATGAGAAATATAGCTAGCGAAATATTAAATTTAGTATTTTAAAACCGAACTGGGAATGGTACATAAATTCTCAATTTTTCTCCAGCTCAGCTAATAGGTCATATTTTGACCATTATGTGGATAAATTGACATCAAGGTTGTATGGAAATCATGTTTTTTAAATATTTTTCTTTTCGACTAGTTAAATAGTTTTTAGTCAGGATTGGATCCTAAAAAGTAGGAAAGTGGTTAACATATGTTATATTGTAACCATTTCCTAAAAAAAATAGAATTAGTTTATAGATGTTTCATATTTTTAGTTTGTAACTGTTTTACTATTTTGGGAAAAGAGCTGAAGGCGAATATTGAACTCAAAATGGGGTAGTTATATATATTGGTATGAAAAATACTAAAAGGGGTCTAATACTTGAGAGAGAGAGAGAGAGACTATTGTGAATGTAAAAAATCACTTTCCATAGATTAATGAAGATTTTGGAGCCAAAGTTTTGAATAAGTGACAGAGATTCATGTGTTTCCAATCTATTGTCTATAATTTTCCTTATGTGAACATGTATTTCTTTGTTTTCATTCCATTTTGTTATCTTCTACATATCTAAGTGAAAGTATATGGCCATAATTCATGATATATGCTCCATTTCATTGAACTTAGATATTGAAAAAACCCTTTTCATCTAAAATTAGTGTTGAAATCATCTTTACTTGGTGCTCAACATTAATGGACTTATTTCCTTTTTCCACTTCCATCTTTGCAAGTATAAAAATGTATGTAGAAATGGAAAATATCTTACCTCTATCAAAAAATTAATGTTGGTTTCCAATATTTCAAAAAATATCCTATTATAAATCCATGACCAATGGTCCTTCTTTGAGCCTTTCAACCACAAATATTTTGAAAAAATATAACCATTTATAGACTTGACCTCTGTTTTCATCTTTAATACTTATTTGATGTACCATTAGTCATCATAATACTGAGTGAACCCTCTCTGGTTGGAAAGGTAAGATTCCAACCTAAAGTAGGTTTGAAAATGTTACCTGTGAATTTTCTTTCCATATCCAAAGGAAAAATCTGAGTGATAACAAGGTGCCTAAAAGAATATAAAATTTGGACCACATTCTTGTATTATCTATCATCTTATCATTGAACTATGTTTCATATATATGTTATTAATTTTGAAGAGAGATTCTCTTCATTTCTCTTAAGAAACTGGAATGGTTTCTTACATTGGTATCAGAGAAAAGAATAATTTTTTTACCAATTGGTAAAAAAATTTCTAGCAATCTGGTAAAAAGGAATTACCAACTAGTAATTTTTTTTACCAAACCAATACATTTTTTTACTAACCGGTACAAGGTTTTTTACTTGAATCTGATAAAAACAAAATTATTTTACCAAATCAGTGAAACAATAAACAAAAACTTACCCATCTTGTATACATGTTCCATGAAGTCATTCAGTGAATAATTTATAATGCTTGAGCAAGTCAAGAGGGAGAGAAATGAAATGTTCTTTCAAATAAAAATATTTCAAAGAAACATTTAAAGGAAACATGATGGTTGTGATAGTCACGTAAAAGAAGCATCTAAATAGGTATATTTAACTTCTAAATTCAAGAGCAAGCAAAAACTAAAGAATCTCAAGAACACGAAGAAAAAGTAAGAGCTCCTGTTTGAAATTATGAAGGATCATTGTCCACCACTACATCACTAGTTCCATCTGCTATGATATCATCTCCATCTAAATCATCTCTAAATCCACCTACTCCCAATGATGAAGATGGTAGTTATGAGGATAAGAGATTTAAATCCAACATATTCGAAAGAATTGGAATGGGTAGAGATGACCTCAATGGGATTCAAGCCTGATAAGTATTCGAAAGAAGACATACACACAGAAGATAAGGAAGATAAAACAGGGGAACCTATAATTGAGACTAAATAAAAATACAATAAAAATTTTCAATTCAATGACAAGGGATGGATCTCTGTAATGTCCCTTTTTAATAAATTTTTATTAAATGACCAATTTTTCACTTTTTCCCTAATTTCGAACCTTGACTAGTTTGATGTCCAGGTCTCCAAATTTGCCCAAATGCTGCCAAATATTCTCAAAGTGTGTATGAATCATATTAATACATGAATATTATGTTTATATATGATTTATAACCCTCCAATCACTTCTGCAAATTATTTTTAGATTCTGATCAAAGTAGGAGTCTTTACTAGCAAATTGGGGTTCCAATTCCCCCTGGGTAAATGCTGGAAATGGCTTCTGAAATGCTCCAAAACCCACTCTAATTTATGAATGGAAGTAGGGTAAATTTAAAGGAAATAAATATTAACTCATATGCATCACCATTCAACTTTTAACGTCTGCTATAACGCCCTTAAATCATATGCAAAAATACTAGTTTCAACCTTGGGGGAAATGATAAGCAAACTTCTCCAAATGGTATGAAACTCAACAAAATAACTCCAAATGATTATTTAATGAAAATTAAACTAATATAATCCATAAATAACAGTCCATTCATCCATAAACCATCAGTATTTCACTTATCCATTCGAATCTATCAACATTATATTGGTTCACAACAAGGTAGTGGGGAAATGGCACCGTTTCTTCATTGTTTAACATTTATACATGAAATATTTTGGGTATTTTGAAATGAGAGTATTCTGAAATTTAATTACATAAATAATATTCCATTAATCCATAAACCATCATTATTTTACTTATCCATTTGAATCCATCAACATCAAATTGATTCACAACAAGATAGTGGGGAAATGGCACTATTTCTTCATTGATTAACATTTTTAAATGAAATATTTCAGTATTTCGACCTGAGAGTGTTCTGAAATTTAAATATAGAGAATTTAAATCAGAACATCAAATAATGGGGTATTATAATCTCCCCCAAAGAAATCAATACCTCACCCAAAGCGCAATCCCTCCATGAGCAAGAATATGCCATAAAAACTGCAAATGGTTGAGAGAAAGTGTTGCAATAGAAGGTACCACAAGATAAAATGTAGCTTACACCTGAAAATAAAAATACATTAAATCTCCATGAAATACCTGAGTTTCCTCTCCAAACACCAACTTTGATGGGAATCTTTCACCCTCGAAATTGGCTAAGGAAAGAAAACTTGTCATCCACTAGCTCTCAGAATTCACAAATGACAATTTCTCAAATGAGAAAAATGCATTCGCTTAGTTGATTCCTATAGTTTATAAAAATACTTATCCTTCTAAGGTTACCAATCCATCCATAAACTCAATCCAATTCGAATTTGGGTGCGTGCTCAAGATTTTCCATGTGTCCTCCCTTTCCTAGCCTTCCATCTTCCCCCAATTTGAGTAGGAACCCATTGAGCTTCGCCAACTCACATGAGCACCCTCTTGTTTGATATATTTTTACCTGACATGTCATATATGTCAGATTTCAGCCTTCATATCTGATTTGTTTCATAGGTGTCATAGAATCTTCATCATTTTTGTCATAGAGCTCGGGAATGTAGTCCAAGTGTCTCACTAGCTTTAAAATGACTCTTCCTCTCCCATGTAAGTTACATTTCCTTCCAAATTCGACCTATGTTGTATATGGAAAAGTGTATTATCCTTATAAATCATACAAGAACATTTAAGCTTCCCATGGATTCGAAATTGTAAGAGGAAGATTCCATGTGGCACATAAATTCTAGTTTGTGTGGGCCCCATAGTCTCCATGTGTCTCCATGCTCCATTGCCACTTAAATTTTCTCTTCTATTTATTTATTTAGCTCCTTTATTAAATATTTATTCCATTCTAATGTTCAAACATCATTCACTGTCCCCCTTATTCCAAATCCCAAAGCTTCCACCTGAACCTAGGAAACTAGTAATTTTCCTCGACAATTATTTGACCCTTAGCATCAATTTGACAAACTCTAATGAATATGGAAAATGTGATTAGGACATTGTGACCCAATGCAAAATTTGGGACATGAGGGGTGTTAGGGAGTTTTATATGGGGTGTTATGGGGTTGTGGAGGTGTGTTAGGGGCATAACTTGGGGAACAAAACATGCTTTACAACACTAGTACAAAATGAGGAATTAGCTACCACATGACTAAAAGTTCTAGTCATCATAGGTTTTTCAAGTGTTTTAATACTAAATATGAGCAATTTTGATTGACCCAACTATAAACTACTAAAATTAATGACTAGTTTAGTCACAAGTTAACAAATACGACTAGATAATAAGTGACAGAGTTAAAAATGACTAAGATAAACAACTAATTTAGTCATGATATAAAAATGACTAGCTAGAAGAATATGAATTAGTCATTTATGTTAGTCATTTTTAATTATGTCATGGAGAATTGTAATTTTGACAATGAAGTGTAAATTTTGTAAATTGTCTACCTTCTATTAGTAATATTGGTGCCATGCACCTCGATCTTTAGATATGCAAAAAATCAATTGAACGAATTTTCTCTTGACCATCTTTGCACCATTGAAGCAAACCCAGTTAAGCGCGTACCAAAGGAAAATTAGGTTCTTTATACATCAATTACAAATTAGGTACTAGAACCAGTACCATATAGATACCTAGAAGCATCATAGCTATTTGTTGGTCATATGTGTCCTCCACAACCCTTTTCTAGTAATCACATCTTTTGGGTCGATGATAGTTCTTATGCCAAAGGTAATTATGAAAAACTGGTGACAATGCCAATAATCATTATGATGACGATAATGAAAACGATCATGATGATGCCATGAATGATGATTATGATGATAACGACAATGATGATGACAACAACAACGATGATTATGATGACAATGATGACATTGTTGATCATATGATTATATGATGAGAGTGAGTGATCACAATTGCAAGAGATGATTTTCCTCTTGTAGTGGGCATTCTAGATCTCAATTGAAGATTATAATTTTTTATAGGGAAGAGCCACTTCTTTTTGTCTATTGGATCCAAGATGGATCTAGGGTTTGTCTATCTAGTTTGTAGAGAGGATTTGAATCATTTTTATGTGTGTTTTGGTATAGATCCAAAGGGTTTATCTGAAGTATTATTGTAGTGTTGTTGTAATCAAATCCAACAACAAGAAGAAGACAAACATTTGTTGATTTTCCCCAGTTGGGGTTTCCAGGGTAAATCCTTGTGTCCATTTTGTGTGGTTTCATTTTGTTATTCTGTTGTGCATTTATGGTTTCTTATGCAGTTGTATTCTCAGTCATTAATGTTTAGTAGTTAACTGAAGAACACATTAATAGTTGTTGCCAATCAAGAATTGTATAAGGGTATAAAATTTAATATTGAGCATAATTTGAACTCAGGTTTTTATATGAAGAGTTTAACAAACTTTTGTTGGTTTGATAAGTGATGGATATATCAATTATGTCGAATATGCGCATTCTACAACCTAGTAGGGGGAGACGTGTAACTCCTTCCGTTCTCATCCTAGAGTTGACACGAGTCCTTTAAAAAAATTAATAAAATATTATAAAATAATAACAGGTCGGCTCAAATTAGAGTTAAAACATTCACAACCGCATATATAAAAAAAAATTAATTAGATAAATTGGAGATGTGTAACTCCTTCCATGCTCATCCTAGACTTTACACATCCTTTAAAAAAAAATATAAAATCAGAACATGTCGGCTCATCGTGCCGAAGATGCGCATTCTATATCCCAATAGGGAGAGATGTGTAACTCCTTCTGTGCTCATCCTAGAGTTGACACACATCCTTTTAAAAAATAATAAAATATTATAAATAATAACATGTCAACTCAAATTAGAGTTAAAACATTTACAACAACATATACAAAAAAAAACTAATTAGATAAATTGGAGATGTGTAACTACTTCCATGCTCATCCTAGACT
>LPNX010203593.1:8470-121152 GCA_001517045.1 Pseudotsuga menziesii | reverse complement strand
TATATATGTATATATGTATATATGTATATATATAACACAAATTAAGCACATTAAAAGGTTTTCACAACATTTATACTTTAAAACAAGTTTGCATCTCAAGAAATTTGATTATTCTAGACGCTTGCTAGATCCCTTTTAAAACGGATCTATGCTAATTATAATACATATCATAAATATTTAATTAGAGAACAAATTATTTTTTTCCTCGGTTTAGAGAACAAATTATATAAACTTGTTATATACACATAATAAATATATAATTAATGAAAAAACTATATATATAATGAATGAAACAAGTTATATTTATGTTATTAAATTTCATTTCACTTTCTCAATGTCTATATTTAACCTATTATTTTTTTCCTTTTGTTTTCAATATTTGAAAAGTAAATAACGCACTTGTATCTATTATCTTTCTTACATTGATGCTTTGGACCTTTCATTCATATGACCCTCCTCTGTCCCTCCATAAATCCATTCCACCACGCCTCCATTCTGGAAGCCGATATTCACACTTACAACTCATTTTGATTAAGCAGATTCATGCTCAGAATAAAAGTTTTCAGAGGTTTTGATCGAGTAGTAGGGGAAGCATGTTGAAAAATAGCAAGGGAGGCCCTGGTAGAGCTCTGGTTAAGCACCACAATCACCTCATAACCGAAGCGAAGAAGTAGGGCTATGGCAGAACCAAGCACATCTTGGAATCAGTCACAGATGTCAAGGATGTTGAAGTAGTCATCGAGGAAGTAGAGGAGGCCAACCGCCTATTCTCCGCTCAAAATCCAGTGCTCGACGTCCTTATCAATCTGTGAGTATTGTCACATACACTTAGTATATACCCCAAGGGTTTGTTTGAGACCAATTATGTAATATCAATCAATCTATGAGTATTGTTGTATACACATTTAATATATACCTCAAGGGTTTATTTGTTCCCTATTATGTAAATATTAATCAATCTATGAGTACTGTTGCATACACATTTAACATACCGTAAGTGTTTATTTGTTACAAATTCTGTGATATTTGTCAACCTGTGATTGCTGTTGTGTAAACATTTAATATACCCCAAAGGTTGATTTGTGACCAATGCTATAATATTAAATACACATTCATTGAGTCCCGACTTGAATGGGAATGTGAAAAATAGTGTAGTTGTTGAAATTTGAGGTGAAATTCTTTTCGAGGGAATTAGTATTTGATCTTACTTCAAATACACAGACACACACACACAAAATTTTGATGGTAAACTACCTTAGAGTTTGTTACATTCCTTATAGAAGTCACAATATGTCATATGCCTTCATAGCTAGATCCATAGCTAGAAGCACAACGCCATATAGGCTAAAGGAAAAGTAGATATAAAAGTAACAAATGTATGGTGAGATGCATTCAAGAAGACTGCTATATTTCTAAGATCTAAGAGGAAATAAGACGTCTATAAATTGTATTATGACTGAGATGGCAAAAAGGTTAATTGTACTAGATTTGTGTTGGATTTCACTTTTAGGACTTCTTTTTTTTCCATGAAAAAAAATCGTTATATTGTTATTTCAAGAATGAAATCAAAATATACATCATCGAGCTTCACAACTCCTTCCAAAATATAAGAATATCATGAAACCTACCTTGTCCACTACTTATTACAGTATTTCATTTATCAAAATAAATTTGTTTAAAATTGTCCCCATAATTAACATTCACATCACTTATCCATGTATAATATTCAAGATTCCCAGCTGGGTTTAAGATGGATCTATGTTGGTTTTAAATTTTAATTTTATGAGATGACAGTTTTTTCCTTTGTGATGTGGTTTATAGTATCCATTTCAATGTTATCCACATTACGTTACAGCATTTCCCCATACTGGGTTGTAGAGCACCTCGATACTCTTGGTGCAGTTGCATATATTTGGTTTTTTTAGCAACTTCACAAAACCTTATTCCATTAACAAGTTTTTACAATATCAACAAGTGACAAATGGTTCCAATAGGAGCAATACATTTCAGTTAATAGACTCCATAATCGATATGAATACCGTCACATGCTTGAATCCCTTTTATTAATGTTCAAATTCTTACAACTGAATAACCCATGAAAATACCCAATGTTAACAACAATACACAGCCAACTCAAACGTAGTCATTCAACTTTCTTCTCAACCTATTCCTGAATCTATTTCCGGAGTTGTAAATTCTCCCATTCTATCAAGCTATCAGAGCTCTCAAGCTAAGGTTTTAGCTTCATAAGCAGAATACTTGTAATAATCTAATTGCTTCCCACACCTGATTGCTCCTACGACTTGAGCAAAATTTCATCTAACATATTAACCCTTTTCCACTCAAATAAAGTAGCAAGGAAAACTCCTACGAAAATATGATTAGTGTAAAACATGAGAATCCATCCATGGTGAATAATAGTACCAATAACCAAACTTGCTACTTTAATGATTCAATAATAAATAAAATAACTCATACAACATGTTAATGGAACCATAGAGTTTTGAAATATGACTGTATACTCAGTCTATGGATACCAAATAAAGGAATCTAAGCTTGGTACAACGGTTTGAGAAATGGCTCATTATAATTTTGTATATGAATTTGGGTGACAATTTGTTGAGTAAATTTGTTTGTATGAAATCAAATCTCTTGCCAACAGAGTGCTCACTACTAATTACGCCAAGGTTGTAATGCAATGGCTCATTATAATTTCTATATGAATTTGGATGACAATTTGTTTAGTAAATTTGTTTGTATGAAATCAAATATCTTGCCAACAAAGTGTTCACTACTAATTACGCCAAGGTTGTAATGCAATGGATTTACCACAACATAAACTTCAACAATTCATCAGGAACAATCATCAAAATGAAAAACTTAGACATTTACCATATGTATATATTGCATAGGGATTATGTGCATACAAAGTACATAAATGCAATAATGATTGTATCATTTAAGATGGACTAGTGATTTTATCAATGCTAGATAATCAATCCAGGTTTTCCTATCATGACAATTAGATGAGAGATCATTTTCATGTAATTACGATCAAATTTAGATTTTAGCTTTTACCTTTGTTACATGTATATAATGAATAGGATTAATGAAAAAGATAAAAGCATATAGGGATGCTCTCTTAATTAATCAAAACAGAGTACTATTTCCTTCAATCAAATGACTAAATTTGTTGACCCTCAATAATACTTAGGATTGATTGATGGTTATAGATTACTAAGGGAGAAAAGTTCTCTGAGTCTGATCTATAGTAAGTATACAACAAAATAGAGTGATCTCCAAGATTTTACGAGGCATTCCAAAATAACATGGACTTGTAGCTTAAGGACTTGAAGTTGATTATCAGTTTTCTAAATTGTAAGGATGAGTGTAGGGTTCCCAAAAGGTTGAGGTCGAAATACAATATTTTGACCACTATTTCATATATCAATTTTGATATTTAATCTTGGCTGACAATCCTATTAGATTACATATCTGGAACACTAAATAAAACCTTAATATGACTAAAAAAAAATGTTTTTAAAACATTTCCTTGATCATGATCCAATAAATCCTAAAGGGTACTATCCCTGATCAAAGTGATAGAAGAAGGAGCAAAATTGAAAGCGTTGGGGCTTTAGAAGCCTTCTTCAACATAAACCAAAATTTACCAACATGTTAAACCCTCAAATAGAAACTAGGCCAATCTTTGAGCCTAAGTTAGAAGTAAGGATGAATGGCCCTAGTGATACCAACATATATGCTTTGTAATGTGCTCAAATAAGAGGAAAGTTTGAAATTGTTGATCCATATTTATCCTTTACAAGTGTAATCAATCATAAAACAAGTTACAAACCTCCCTATTTAATCATACTCTTCATACAAAATCTGAGTTGTTTGTAATAATCTAACATTTTGTTTGATTTGCTGCCAAAATTTAAGTTGTTTCTTTGCTTGGATGGTTGCTCCCTCAAGAATGTGTCATTTCAGACCCAGGATATAGAACACTTGTTAATTAGGGTTGTTTAAATACCTAAACATGCCTATATTTGTCCTACTTATGCCCATAATTGCTTAGAATCATTCCATCCTTGGATATAAACCTCGTTGTTGCAAATGTACGTAGAGCGAGTCTCATAGATCCTATATCTCATGCTTTATAACATGGTATTAGAGCGAGTGTGGATTTTTCTTCCTCTACCCAAAGCTCTTTAAGTTTTTTAAGATTTGAAATTATAGTTCTCAACATCCTATTTCTTGTACAACAATTGATTTTTAGGGGTTTTTACCCTTTTCTTCACCAGCACACTCCATATTTGGTAGTTTTTTCTTAGGGTTTTGGAAAATATAAGGAAGTGATTTTGACCCCTTTATAAGGGTAGGTCTACAGGCTTCCAAATATGTAAGAAGACTTGAGCAGCAAAATTCAGCAGTCATGTTGTAAGTGCATTTGAAAATAATGCTGTAGACATGGGTATTTGAAGGCCTAGATTCTTCCATTAATAATTAAGCTAAACCTGTCCCAGGTGGGATGGATTCTCCAAAAGCATGAACAAGTGCACCAACAACCTGAAATGATGGAGTGCTCCTCTAAATTTGATAAGAAATGGGGTCAATAAGGTGATCGCTCCATCAAAATAGCAATTGCATACCCTTGATCTAGGGTTAGAAGCTATAAGTAGTAACGTCTCGCCAAAACGAGCCTAGACATGAGTACAAAGTTAGAAACCCTCCTCCATGTGGATCGCTGGCCTTTGATGAATATGGAATAATGTTTTGCTGCAGGCTTATTTAGGTGAATAATGGGGAGTTAAAACTCCTTTACTGCCAAGCTTCCATAGGTGTACAGGCTTCCAAAGATGTAAGAATACTTGAGCAGCAAAATTCAACAGTCATGCTATAAATGCATTTGAAAATAATGCTGTAGACAGGGGTATTTGTAGGCCTAGATTCTTCCATTAATCATGGCACACAAGGAACTCATTTAACTGATGAATATCTCGAGTTTACACAAGTGACCTTGGCATTTTAGTTTTGACAAGATCTAGGTGCATATTAGACCGAAGTTCAGAGGGTCTGTGCTATGCTAGTGTTCATATTCAGTGTTGGAAATGCACCATCTAGATTCAATGTACAGCAAAGCACATTAGTATATATACAAAGATTTGATGGATTACCCCACCCCACCTCGCTGGGGCTATATATTGCGCCTTGCAACTCTCAGTGCATTTAGCTTTAGTCCACTATAGATGAAATTTGAGGGAATTTAGATATGCATGACTTTCAAATTTTATGAACAAACCTTCTCTTCCAGTAGTTAAGCTATGGAATACTCAATGATGGATAGTTTGACTATTAAATTCCAAGCTTGATGATTCATGGATTGAATATTTTTACGACCCTTTGAAATTTGCTATATTGTAGGTAAATTTCGATGCAAAAACAGAGTATGACATGATCCAGAATTACAAAATTCTGCAGGACATGTTTACAAAATTGAAGATAGAAAAGGTAATGAACTTCTATTGTAAACACTATTTCTAGAGCTACCGTATGCATCATTTTATTTTTATTATACATTAGCAGCACAAGAGATCTAATAAAACTCATTCTGGCTATGAAAATTGCTGTGTTAACAAGATGAAACATAACAGACCAAATAGATGTTTGAGGTTAGAAATTCAGTTAAGAGATGTAACATATTGTTGAACAAACTATCTTTTTTGTCTGTACTTGAGATGAAATTTTTGAACAAACTATCTTCATTGTGTGTACATAGAGCACAATCCAAGGTGTAATTAAATAACATAGAATGTTGAGCAACGAATCAGCAATGTTGTTTCCAAGTATTGAATATTTTGTGAATGGGTAGATTCTTTAGGTTGACAATTTTAATAAGCATAAATTATGTTCCACCTTCAAGAATACATAGTTTGATCACAATTTGATACGAAACAATGTCTGAGCTTGATAAAGGGTGCTGCATAAATGCATGACTACCATAACCAGCTGTGGTTACTATCTTGTCCTATATTTTTCCTTTCAGTTTTTGTTGGGAATGTTTTTGTTGACTTTGATGGTTCCCATTTTTACTACTGCATGTCAATTTGAAATCGGATAGATTGGTCTTGCAATAATGAGCATCGAATTCCAATGGTATTTAAATGGAAAAAACATCCAAACATGAATAATTGCATTATATTGTTGTTTATAGGTTGCATCCAGATGTTGATAAGCTCCCATTCTCTCTTACCTGCACCTATTTTACCAACTAAAGAGTAAATTTCATACCAGACTCAGAACCATAGGTGAATCCCATGGAAGCTACATACTAGCCTTCATAAATAGATGCCATACTTAATTGCATTTCTATTAACAATGTATTAAAACTGTGGAGATGCCATGAAGGCTGGTTCATTGACCCACTATCCCCTGTTGACGTCTCTGATGCAAAATATCTCATGGGTGTCTCGGTGCTACTTGTTGCTATTCAAGGTAACCCCGATTCCCAATATCTTATGGCTAACTATGGTGTATCACAAATGATGGCATTCTCGGTTTACAACAAACTCTGCCTATATTTTTGGGGCTTTTTTTATTCTACTTGTATATTGGTATACATGGATGGTTGTTGGCTGTGTGAACCATTTGCATATTATACAAATAATGGCCCATGTGTTTGTCCAAGGGATTCTGAATCATAGCCTTATTACTAGTTTCTTTGGAGTTTAATTCAGATTCAAAGGAAGGATATACATGTGAAACAATGGAGAAGATCTTGAATATACACACAATTTATAATTTTATTGCCTTGCTGTGACTTGTTAATAACATTAACCTAAATAACCACTGGAAAAGAATATAAGATTAAAAACACTAGTAATTTACCCAGAAATCCATCTTGACATAAGATCCCTTCAAGAAATAGGGACTAGTAGGATTTCACTAATGTATTAGCTGTAATAAATTCATAATCAAGAAGACAATATAGCCCATACTTGTTTGGTTTTTCCTTAAAGTGCAGGCAGATGGTATTTTTTTGAATACTATAGCATAGATCAATATTATCTTACATCTATTAAGCACCGACAGGGATTAAAAACCCAGGTTTAAGCATGTTAAGGCTTAAAAGGTATGGGGTTAAATCTATGCTAGTTTAAATTATTTATTTATTCAAATATTGGCTTTTTTTTTTTTGACATTAGACATTGGGTGCCACTTTGTTTTCCATTTTAGTTTATTTTCATGACATATCTCTTCCATTTTGGTTTGTAGAGTGCAAATCAAGTTTCAATGGTATATTACTATATACTATATATTGACACCATAAATATATGGAAACGAGCAAATTTCTGAAAACTACTCCAGATACAATGCCTGAAAGATTTTTTTTGGCCTATTTGAAGCAAAAGAACATTTTTGCAAGGGGGAAGGAAATTTTAAAACATACAAAAATATGTTTGAAATTTGAATGCCTCGACTTGGAATGGGATTTTCTTTTGCTGATATTTAATTATGCTTTAAACAACTTACCAATTTACAAACTTATAGTCCATCAGCCTCTCATACAAGCAAGGTAGTTGCTTGTTGTAATACTCTGTGTCAATTACGAAATATAAGTCACCGGTGCACCTGATATAAGGTTTTCCATGTGTCTATTTTGCTCATTTTTTGTTGCTAAGTATTTTTGAGGATAGATAGCATAGGATATTGTCAATATTCCTATACATATACTATATGTCATTTTGCAAATGAACGTTTCAGCAGGACATCTTATGAACCTTTTTAGACTCACTGTGGTGCATCATGGCCACTATTTCTATTTTGCAACATATAGTATCGAAGTGGTATATTATATCAACCAATTCCCCCATTCAATTTTGATCAGTTTTCTCTTGTCTTGAAAGGAAAAAAATGTAAAATTCTATGGTTCTTGATGGTGAAAACTAGCATTTGATCAAGTTCTAACTTTTTTGTAAACATATGGAAAGGAATTGGGCAATTGTTTCTAAGGTAGAATTCAGAGCAAAAAATTTAGGTATTACATACACTATTGAAAAACTAACTAACTAACTAACTAACTAACTAACTAACTAACTATATATATATATATATATTTATTTATTTATTTATTTATTTATTTTCCTGTTTACAAACAACAATGCTATAAACATTTTCATCACTAGGATAAGAAGGAAGTGGGAAAATAAATGTAGCCAAAGCTGAGGAATTCATTTCTAAAGCTGATGATGAGATGAGTATTTGTGCTACAGTTGTAGACTTGCTTTAGAAAAATAATGCACATATGTAAGATTCTCAATCACATATTTATGCATTGGATCAATTTGCAAGTCAATTCAATTGGATGCTATTAGATTTAGCCTTTTGGATATGTACTGTTTGTAGAAGATATTAAATGCTGCCAACATCTCTTATTTTGATGTAGAATGGTCAAGCAAGCAAAGATGAAGGAGAAAGAGGCAATTAAGGAGAAATAAAAAAAATGAGCGGAAGAGTGAGATGGAACAAAAATGGTTGGAGCAGGAGCTGAAAAGGGAGAAGGTTCAATAGGTTAGTTGGAATGTTAAATGGTTGGAGCGGGGGCTGAAAAGGGAGAAGGTTCAATAGGTTAGTTGGAATGATATGTAAGAATGCAAATTTTAAAAGCTAGAGTTTGGAGTTTTTAATAACATTTTTTATTTCCTTTGTAGGAAAAGGAACAAGCTCGTGCTCATAAGGAAGCCATCATTCAAGTAGGATTCCAAGGCTACATCACTTTCTTTGATTTCTCATTGAAACATCTCTGTGGTTACTGAATGATCTTTGTGGTCTCAAGCTACTCTGTTTTAGAACAACTATCTTTTTATTTGTCATTAAATAGTACTAATCCAATTACCTTATGCATGGTGGGTAACATGAACCATTTAAATCTTATTGCATTTATACATTGCATGTATTATTTGTTCATCATTTTTGTACTGTAATGTTGGAACTGACATTATGTAACTTTTTATGTGTAGTCAGCTGATGGACAATTTATCATCCTTCATCCCTTGAATATGAAATGTCTTCTTCACCATTATGGGAGCCATAACTTTCTTCCATCTAGGTGGTGATCTTTATCCGTTTCTTCTTGATGAGTTCTTTTCTTTAGATATTTTATGCACCTCAGGGTTCTGTTGTAGTCAACTGTTAGATTTCTCTAGGACACTTTCATTTTTCAATTTAATCTTTATAGGTGAAATAAATCGCAATAAAAATGGTGTAATTGTTGTTGCACTCACACATTCATCAATGCCTTCATTATCAATGCACTACTTGTTGGATATTGTTGATATCCTCTTGTTTGTTGTGTCATTGAGCGTCATTTTTTTGTTTTATTTCCATAAATAACTTAATGGTTTGCTAGTTTTCTAGATTAACTTAATTGTTAATGTTAAAACTACATTTTTGCTAGCTCCTTTTCCGAATATTTCATCTTTTTGGCACCCAAGTGAAATATTTTGTAAGTAAACCTTGATAATTGATTCCTCTTGTAGAATGGTGACATAAACATAAGGATATATATGATTGCAAAGGGCTTGTAATGAGGTCCACGTGTCTTAATAATGTCACATTGTGGTATAGTTGTTGGTAATGATGCCTAACTGACATCACAAAGTGGTCTGCACATCCTAATGATATGGAATTCATTTGCTTGATGGAATGATTAATTTCACAACTGACCTTTGCTAGCTCCCTTTCCTAATAGTTTACCTTCTTTGGTTCACTATTGAAATATTCTGTAAGAAAAACCTTGATAATTGATCTTCTTGTAGAATGGTCACATCGATAAAAAGACATCTGAATGTAAAGGGATTGTAAATATAATTGGTACATACTTATTGATGATGATATAGGTTGGTGTAAACAAGCTAAAGACATTGTCATACCATATCAGGATGCACATCCTAAATACTTGTAGTGTTTTAATAATGCCACATTGTATTATAGTTGTTCATATTGATTCCTTAATGACATCACAAAGTGGTGTGGACATCCTAATGTTATCAGAGTCATTTGTTGCAATCGCTTTAGAAAGTGGTATGGGGCCTATGCATCCTAATGATGTCTCATGTTGGTATTAACATCCTAGTGGCATCGAATAATGGTATATGTCTCCTAATGGCATTCCATATTGGTATAGGAATCCTAACCAATGTTTTAAAACTCTGAACCGAGATTTGAACTGGTTGAAGGTCAACTTGGAGCGGAATTGGAATCGACAATGAACTGGAGTGGTTTGATTTGAAGGACTCCGACAATTAAAAACTACACAAAATTTTACAATTTTAATGAAAAAAAAATATTTGACATTCCAATTATGATTCTAAAACATTAGAGACATCGCAAAAGTTGACTCATGTAAGAGTGAATATATCAAAATGTCACCAAGTACGATACATATCTGAGTCAAAATTGAAAATACATAATCATCAAAATCATTTCCTATATTGGGATCCTGCTTATCAATAGCATCTTGTTCCCTCCTCCTTTAGGATCTAGCCCCTTGCCTCTACCTCGAGTCTCAAAGTTGATCCTCCAAGGACATTAGTCAACACCTTGCAATTTTGATGGAACTTCCTAATCCAAGTGTTAAAAACAGGGATAAAAAATTTCCCATGCTTAATAAGTGATTTTTCTTGACTGAAGGGTACATTTTTATTAAGATCTTATCAAATGAGTTCAAACAACTTCAACAATAAGGCATCAACACCACCAACATCAAGGTACATAGAGAGTTGTTGTGTTTGATTAAATTCCAATCCCTTATCCTCATACATCATAGAAGCCAGTGGAAATGTTGCAATCTTGAAATCCTAAAAGCTCTTAAGTTTGAATTCTAAATGGGATATAAAATTCTACATTTTGGATTTGAAGTCCAATGAGGTTGGAACCACTCTCAAACATCCTGAAAAAATAATTGTTGATGTTAAAAATTTAAGTAAAAGTGACATTCTCCTTATCTTTCATTTTGTGACATTCTCCTTATCTTTCATTTTCTATCCTTTTACTTTAATAAATTAAAATTACCATTCAATATTACCGACTTGAATGTCACTAGTACAAAACTTGTCAATTTAAAAAAAAATTGTGTCTAGCCTCCATGTATGCAACCTGGGCATTATTGGATTAACTCAACCGAGTTAATGCGGAACCAGTCGGTTTGGTGCTGAACCGGATGAGTCAAGGTCTAACTCAGTTAGTTTGGCACCAAACTGGACTCCAAGCTGAGTTTTGTATCACTTTGAAATTAATGAGGGTTAAACTGGTCAGCTCGGCCGGTTCCAGTTTTGAGTTGACTGGTTTTCAAAAAAACAATACTAACGATGTTCAATGTTGATATAGCTGTCCTATGACATCATATTTTATAATGGTCGTCTTAGTCACATCTTGTATTGTTGCAACTATCTTTATGGCATCGTATATTGTAATGGGCATCTGAATGTTATACTGTATTGGTATGGATGCCTTCATATCATACCATATTTCTATTCATGTCCTAATGCTTTACTTGATATGGCCATTGATTTAAATGTTCCAATGGTCTCATCGTAATCATGTCATAAAGTTATAGATATATTAATAATGATTCAAATAGGTAAATCATGTCATAGAGGGATAGACATCCACATAATGATTCAGATTGGTAAAGACATCTTTCTACATAATTTTTTCTATGGTAAAATAAGTTATAGCTTGGAAGTAGAGTTTGGGAATAATATTAATGTTACATATTTGAATTTTGAACATTCAAAGGACAATATTCAAAAATAGTTTTCTTGAGGAAGATGTCTCATGTGAAAACATATTTTTTTAGTTATTGTTATGTCTCGTGTGAAAACATATTTTTTTGTTATTGTCTGACCCTTAAGGATAGACAAATGAGAATGAAATCAATTGGGTATGTCTAATCTTTTCAGTTTCTTTCCTATTTTTGATTATTTTATGACAAAGTTTTTAAATTCCACATCTCAGATCTGTTTGAATTATTTATATCTAAATCAATTGTAGACAGTTATAAGCTAAATCATTTGGAGACACGTTAATATTGCTTTCTCCATGTGGTCCACAAACTTGGGTTTGGTCTTATATGGTTGATGTTTTATATGTTGATTTTTAGGATCAAATTAATCTCATGGTTGAAAATTTCAGGATCCCCCTTTAAGATTGTTACAACCATGCAAAACCTTTGAAACTCCCACATTACTCATGAGCATGTGCAACAGCCTCATGAACACACACTGACTTTATTTAATTATATGACCAAGTAACATAATGTTGCATTTCCTAAAAACAATGAAATTTATAAATTATGCACAATCAATGGTCCCTAATTTTGCCAGAGGTAGGTCTTTAAATTAGGTGAATGCCATGCATTGTATACTCCCCAACCAGTGCTTTCCCCTGTCACACATAGATTCTAGAAAATATGATGATTATATTTTAGATGAATTGCATCATTATCACAAGTTGCATCCTAAATCCTGTAATGAACAATATCTGTACCTGTGCTTAGAGTGATAGGAAGAAGCTTTTTGTATTTCAAGGTTTACAGTTAAGTTGAAATTATAAATGGAAGGGCTGTTGTATGCATTTTCATATAGGATGAAGAAAATTTGTTCAACAATGATGCGCTATTTCTTACTAGAACATATGAGGATTTTTGAGTTATAAATATTTACATTGCATCGCTTAAAGAGTTTATATGCAATTTGTTTTATGATGCAGCTGGTTTATGATCATTGGTGATTTGTGTGCAGAATTGGTGGAATTTTTTTATAGTTGGAGACATTTACTCAGTCAGAAGTCATCAGAAAGTGCTATCGCTATTTGAGTCATTTACCTTTGACTACAACATTTCAGGTAATTTATTGTATGTGTTTTAGAAATCGGTATGCCTGGAATTCCAGTAATTTATAGTATTTTGTTCATTCATTATACCTTAAATCCATGATTGCACTAACCCTATCTCAATTGAGTCTCATTGTGTATGTTAATCCATCCAGTTGTGTGAGATTTATCTAAGTAACCTTTTACCTCCTAGTGCATTTTTTTCCATTTACTGATGAGATCGAGAAACACAAAGCTGAACGTTGACATCGTCGAAAGCAGGTAGCATTGAAATACACTTGGTTGAATCTACACGTGATATTTACACATTAGTGATCATTAGAAATGGTTGGAAGGGATTTATTTGTTTTAAAGATTCCACATAATATCTACAACTGCATGCCTAGCTTTAGACAATTTTCTCCGATTAGAGTCTTTTACTTCCTACTATTTTAGTAAATGTGAGTAGTTCCTTTATTCTAATTGTATTCCACATTCTTTGTCGATTACAAGATCATGAAATTTTAATTGTGTCAAGATAGTTAAATGAAGAGAAAAACTGTGGAAGATCAAACATTAGTCCTCTCTACTTGATAAAAGGTCATTAGTCCTCATAGGAGCATTTTAACTTTTACCAATGAAACTTACCTTTAGGGTTATGTAACTCCCAACAACCTAAGCATATGTAGTAGATCTTGCTGTCAAACTGTGTAACTAGAAAATATGCTTAGTCAGTGAGACAGGTATTCCCTACCCTTTAGTTGAGGGCACTACAAGGTTGCGTAGGCTGCATTTTCTGCCATGTTTGGCATTTGCATCATGTGGAAACTCCATGCCCACCAAATCATCAGCTCTACAGAACACTACTTTTTCCCATCTTAGCTGATAAAACAAAGCTAAAATATAATGTTGCAGTTGCTCTCTATTTTGATGAACTAAATGTTCTGCATAGATGTTTGTACTTCATCTAGGAAAATAGCATGTCATTTGCAATGGTTTTTACTAGCTCCCCAGCAAACTGGAAATGCCAAAAATGCACCCAAAAGATAATTTACCTTTCAAATATCATTAAAGAAAAACACAAGAATGAGACACATAGGGTTGTCTATTGCTCAAATATATACATTTAAATCTTGAAAATGAGACTGGTCTCTGATGGTCTACAATTCCCTCCACATCCAGACAAACCATGGTAACTTGCCAAAGTTCACTTATGCATTGGAGGTTGGAGTTATTCTGGCAATTTATTCATGTCTTCTGATTGGTGGAACCTCTATTTGTCTTATCACTTTGTTGCATTTGATAGCTAGTGTTAATTTTAATAGCTGTTGTTTCTGGTGCCATAGAAATACAGTAATATGTTTCTATTTTTATATGTTGTGAAATTGTTGCTTTCAGGTTATTGAAAAAGGCACCACTGTGTAGTTGCAAAAGTTTAGAAGTTTTAAATAATGAACCTTTTTCTGATTATTTTTAAATCACGAGGATCCAGTTCTTATCTAATGTTAAAAAGTTCAATTTTAATTTTAAAACTTTCATTTTAACTGGAAACAGGAAGAGCTAAGAGGGTGGATTCAGCCGTGACAGTACAAGTGAGGCCTGTTCTACTAGAATTTGCTCATGTCAGTAATGATGACAGGTCACCCTAAAGTGCTGATTTTGAAGGTAATTTTGTGTTCCATTCCTAAAGAGAACAACTTTGAAGTATATTTGATGTTAAGTGGTACAAGAAATTGATTTGAATGTTGAGGATAGCATATGTGATACCTTTGGTAAAAATTCTTTCTTTTGAATGATTGATTATTGACCACAAATTGACATTTTATTGATTGAGTAAGGTGTCTTTCATGGAAAACCAAAAAAGAAGCATTAGGGGAACCAAAAACTGCATTTGGGAGTTCTCTAGTATTGAATAAGTAGAAGTTTTTTTCACATGTCACACGGCTTGGACCTGCTACTGGGTATCATTATCCAGCTCTTAAAGAAGGCCTATCTGGAGAGTTTTCCCTAGGTTCAATGGCTTCTGCTTCAAATAGCATTAATACAGAAATATCTGGTATTTTTGCAGATATTGGTATGTGAGTGAAACTATTTTATGTATTTTATGTGTTTCAAAATTAGTCAATGTCATACTGCTATTTGTCATCAAGTAGTTGTCCAATTAATTTTTGATCTTATTAGCATCCTTGCTATCTTTTACTTTCCTCTTAACACTACATAACATTTTGTTATGTAGTTGTGCCATGCATTAGATCTATTTTGTGTTTATTACTTTGTAGCCGTCTTAATAGTTTCAACTAGGGGGGAGCATAAGGAAACAAACAAAAGGTGATTGTTATTGGGAATGATCACAGTCTAGAAGGCTGTAGGGATATAGGAATTTATTCTAAGATCCCTCTATATTTTTTTTCTTTTGTTAATCTAGTCTAAAATACTTGTTCACTTGCTACTTTTAGGCTGAACAAATTAAAGAATTTATTTATTTATTAAACTTGCGTAACTGTGATGACATACAATTGTAGGAATTTTGTTGATTTCGAGCATCATTTGCTAGGCAAAGTGAAGAAGTTTGCAAGCATTATTTTTACAGTGCACATTATTAGAACTTCTAATGGTTTAGTGTTGCAGACTTGTGGCAAATTGTGAAAATTACTTTTCCTCACCGTGTACAAACATTTCTTTGGTATAATTTCATGGAGACTGCTAGAAACAAATCATAAACGACTAGATGCTAATGATTGAAGATCTTTAGTGGTTGGTTTGGACCTACCGAGCCAGGGTGAGATTGTGTGCCTAATAAGCATAGAGTTGCATTTGAGCCCCGAGCTGTTCCCTGAGCTTTCACAGCTCAAAATAAAGATTCAAAATAAATAACCTGTTGTTGGGATAATTCACGAGGTGCTACCATTTTGGCACATGGTCTCAACTTAATTGTTGCACATGACCCTAATCACAGTTGAAAGCATTGGTGTAACTCTAATAAGGATAACTCTGGTGTAACTCTGGCATAACTCTGATAAGTGTTATCAACCTAAATGGAACTTCTTTGTCTGAGTGCCGACACTTCATATGTTGGTACACAAAAGGACACTTATGGATTGAAGGTTGTCTAAACACTATAGATGGGAATGACATGAGATGCATTCACTATCCAACCAACTTGCCATTTTACCTTTTTATATGTTGATTGTTGTACACGATTATCTCTACAGCAACTCGTGTACATACGCGACTATCTCCACAACATACCAAGTACTGTACGCAAGTATCTTCATTGCAACCCACATACAGATCTGTACGCGGGTTTCCGTTATAGCAACTCCCGTGTCATACGCGGGTTTCCAGTATCAATAGTTGCGTACAAATCCATTCGACATTAAAAATAATAAAACACGATTAATGGATATTTGTTGAGCCTTAATCATTAACCAACTCAACTATCTCAACTTCCTCAACCTTCGAAATTGCTCTATTTCCCAAAGTATAAATAGAGGCCTTGGGGAGGGCATTAATCAATCAATCTTGGAGAAAAAAGTTATGTTGGTGGTATATCTTCAGAAGTCTTTAGAGCAGCAGAACTTAGAATCCTTTGGTTGCAGAGGAGTCCTTGTTTCAGGTGTTGGGTTGTACACTTATCTCATTCACTATTGTTAATAAAGAAAATTCTTCTTCCAACTTTGTGTTGAGTCTCTTTCATGTATCATGGTTTAATGAATATTTTGATTAAGCACTCTATATATTGTTCATCTAACTTGTCATATATACATGTATAATATTGTACTTGGAGAATTTTCTCTTTGCAAGTGAAGGAGGTGCATCCCTGAAAGCTTTGGAGAGAAGCAGAGCGGGAGAAGAGAAAGCTTGGATCAGCCGTCGTTAATCGGGTGAGTTCAAAATTTATTCCTATTCCTTTTCTGTACTTTAAAGCTGATTGTATGCAAGTTTTAGAAGTATGTTGGTAACCATAGAACCTAGGTTACAAGGGTGTTTATTCCTGAACAACAGAATTGGTGACTCCGCTGGGGAGCCCAGACTGCTGTGGGTTATTTCTGTTGACCGTTGCCCAGCCTTTGCCTTGAGTGTGTGTGTGGTGTCCTATCTTGGTTCATGCTTAGAGTAGTGTTTGAAGACCTTGAAAATTTTTCTTTTTATTAGAAAATTTTATACCTGTACGCGGGTTTCTCTTGCATACAATCACGTATAGAGGCCTGCGTACGCGGGTTGATTTATAGGACAGTTGCGTATAGTACGTGGGTTGCCTTTGTATACAATGGCATACAAGCCTAAGCATTGAAATTTTTGGGCTAGGGTTTGCTTGTCCCTGTCCCCCTTTAAAATTTGTTTTCTGGTTGGTATTCCTTATAAGCATTACACTATGAGTTTGATAACTTTGTTGGCCACACCTTGTGCTTTCTTGTAAAGCCATTGAGTCTTTATTATTTGGATTGTCTTTCTGTTAGCAGCTTGAAGTGGATTTTCCTGTTTGGGTTATAGGTTCGACTGATTGGTTGTTTGAATCAGTGATCAAGGTTCTAGACACTGTATATCCCATTCTATTTTCGGATAGTGATTGGTTTGCCACTTGCCTTTGTTTGATCTCAGTGATTTTATTTCATTGTGTCCGCCCGATCTAGGGTTCCAAGTCTTCCTTAGATGGTTGATCTTTGGTATTATTAATTTGTTTACTTCACTTTGCTTACTTTATATAGTTAGTATAATTCAAGCATACTCAATTTTTGTGCATTTAGGTGCATAGTAGTCATTTTGTCTCAACTTTGAGTCAAAACACCACATAAGTTTCATGCCATCTACCATCTGAGTAAAAAATAGCCTACTAAAATGAACGATATAATTTAAAAATTATTAGTAAGTTTTATTTTATAGGCTCATACACCAACTAGCTCAGGCTAGAATTGTGGGATAGGGAGTTTAAACTCCCCACAAGTGTTTAAAATTTCAGACGTAGTGGGCCAATCACTAGGTAAGCCATTTTCTATGTTTATTGTATCTGGGAAGCTCCTCTCAAACAGGAGTCAATCACGAGGCCACGTGGAGACATTGGACTGAGGAGATAACCCTCTGATTCCTTGTCAAAATGTAAACCAAGGTTTTTACGCATCTGGGGATTCTGTCTTAAATAGAGTTTCGGGATTAGCTACCCTACCCATGTGTATGAACCAGGCATGCGACTGTCCCCCCATACTGTCAATATAGTTAAGGTAGCCTTTAGTCTCTTTGACATCTAGGGTTCATACACAAGTACAGTGGAAGGCTATTTCTAGTTGACCTTGGATGGGCTTGGAAGGTAACCCTGGTAGAAGGTGTGGGAGGGTGGTGTGTGATTCCTCTGTTTGTGCCTAAGCACATCTATAGGGACACCAAGTAACTGTTTATCAACTTTCTTTTGGAAAGTGTATCTTATACCTGTTTGTCTGTTTGGCTTTAGGAATTTTTTAGTGAATGCTGTGTGGTTTGTCTGTACTTAGTCTACCTTCAGGTATGTGCTTGGTACTTTTGGTTTCCTATTGACCTTAGACTTTGTCTCCTTGTTTGAAGCTATGTATAACACCCCTTTGAACACCAACCAAGAGCTCCCGATGCTGGGAACTCCTTGTACTATTCCTCTCACGGGGAATGTTGGTGTTCCCTTGATGGCCACCCTGAATCTACCTGGATTCACCCTAGGGCTACCGGTGTGGTTGTTTTCCACTCCAACTGTCCTGAATGCTCCTAGTGCTTCTCAAGTAAGCTCCTTATATCAAGGGACTCAAAACACTACTTCCCCTTCACTTGTAGTTGATTCTCCTCCTCCTTCTACCTCATGTGGTGAAAGTATTGATACTAGTAACTGGCAGTCTAAAAGGAGTAAAATAAGGAGGAATAGGAAGAAGACACATAAGCAAGGGGGTAGCCATTCAACCTTTGTAGGTCATGTTGGACCTAGTCTCTTAGCCTCTGCAAGTCATGCGGGGGGCAGTCTCTCAGCCTCTGTAAGCCATGCTGGGGGTAGTCTCTCAGCCTCTGTAGTTCATGCTGAAGACAATTTGTCAGCCACTGCAAGTTATGTTGACACTGTTGAAAAGACTACCCATTCAAAACACAAGTCCAAGTTTCCTTGTAAGATTTGTGAGGGAGACCACCTTACTTATAAATGCCCTTCTATTGAAGAGGTAAGAAGAGTTTGGTTTCATGGTCATCTCATTTTTGAACAACCTATAGTTTCTCAACACCCTACTCAACCTTTGGTTGATCAAGCGATCGAACCAATCTCAGATTTGGTTGATCCCACTCTTCTTTTGGAGAGTGATCCTGATGTGATTTAACCATTGTCATCTTTGGTCAATCGTACTCTCCCTACAGAGAGTGACTTTGATGAAGCAGTTTAATCGATTTCATTATTGATCAATCCCAGTCTTCCTTTGGAGAGTGAAGTGTCTACTAGTCACATTTTCTTCACTGCTAGTTCAGAACTTACTAAACAATGGGGCACTGAACTCACTTCAGATCAACCCCCACCAAGCTCTTAGATTGTTTCCTTTAATTGGGATAGCCTAGTTGAGCCGCGCCTTCCTTCTGATGCACCTTTACAGATAAAGGTCAAAGTTGAATCATACACAATTGCTCGTTGTATTATTGATGAAGGAGCCTCAGTTAGTATCTTGTCTACTCATGCTTGGCGAGGCATGGGATCTCCCAACCTTGTGTCAACCTCTAGTCAGTTACTGGAATTTGATAGAATAACTAGTATAGCCTTGGGAATTCTTTCTCAGACACCTGTTACTTTGGGTGGGAAGACTGTCTTAGTTGACTTCATGGTGATAGAAGACCCCTTGGACTTCCATATGCTCCTTGGATGTGATTATATCTATGCCATGGAAGCTATGGTTTCAACATTATTTCATTTGATGTACTTTAATCATGGTGAAGAAATTGTCACTATTGATCAGTTGGATTTTCTTGATCCGTCTCCTGACCCAACTAGAGACCATGTCTTTCCTTTATCCATTCCCAGTGTTTCTATAGACACTGCCCTACCACAGGTGAGCTATGTGTCCTCATGTCCTTTGCATTCAATTGCTACTGAGAAGAAGCCTCTGTCTTCATGCTTACCTTCTTGGGACTTGGTCCCAGCAGTTGACCAGGTGATTCATCCTATACAGACTGTGGAGCATTCTCTCCACTCTGTCAATCCATTTGAAAGTTTAGACATGTGTCCTATCTCGGATGATCTCCTTCCTTCGGATGAAGTCTTCCTAGAGTCTTTGATACTGTCTGATCTTCTGTTGGATGTTGGTTCAGTTGTGCCTAAGTCTAACCTTGATTTTCGTAGTAATCATGACCTTTCTTATTATGTTGGTCTTGTTGAGTCTTTTGACTCTTTCTTTGAACAGCAAGTCAGTGATCCTCATGAGTTTGATTTTTCTTATGAATTTTTCAACTCCTGTGATACTGAGTTTGTTCTTGCAGACTCTATCTCCCTTGTTGATTTTTTCTCTCCTTCTGAGGTTGATCTTACTAATTATAAAGCCTCGAGCCTTGGTGCTATAGAATCTTCTTTTTTCACGCTTTTAGCTCGTTGTATAAGCCCTCATCTTTATTCTCATCATTGATAAGCCTTGTATCTTTTTTACTTTGCAACTTGACACCCTTTAGCTTGAGGAGATGTTCCCCGAGCATCTTTACCATGCTCTTGTTCCTTTCATTATGCATAGGTTTGTTCCTCGTGCTTGGAACTAGTTTCGATTGCCCCTGACACTCGTTTCCTCGCATTTAGAGCATTCTTTCTACTCTCCTTCGAGCTTGTTAAAAAAAATAAGGAGAAAGATATTGAGTTTCTTTAGGCCCATGCCTGACTCCTCAAAATAGACTTGACTGCCGAGTAAACTTGTCCAATCAGGCTCATTAATAATATGTGAATGGGCATCCACATTGATGGTAGGTTATCACTTTATCGGACCATGTGGAATAATATGAGAAAGGAACACTCTCTTTTCTTCGGAATTGAGAAGAGTATTCTCAGGCATAGGTTAATCACTTTTTTGGACCTAAGAGACTAAACTTATAGAAAAGGAACACCCGGTATGAGTTTAGTTTTCTCTTTTTCATGCTCTGGACCTAAACATGAAAAAGATTTTGAGTGTACTTTATGTATTTGTCATGCTTGTTAAACACTAAGAACAAGGCATCAAGTTTATTGTTGTAAGCCCCATTCCTCGTACTCAAATGGATCTTTTCGAGTGATCTTGCTTTCCTTCACACTCATAAAACTCAAGCTATATGATGCTCTCGAAGGAGTGTTGGTGGTAATTTAACCTTTTTCAGTTCACCTTTTATTCTACGGAAGATAAGAGAGTTCTTCTGTGGTATGTTTTATACTTTTTCGGCCTCATGAGACTAAATTAGATGAAAAAGTACCCCCCTAGAGTCTTCTTTGGAGTTTTCAGACTCTCTAAATGTGAAAACACCAGCTGAGCATGTACTAGTTCAGGCTCATTAAATCCACAAATCAGTGACACTATCACACAATATTCTCTCTTCTCTTCAGGCTTGTTAAAAAATGAAGAGAATCTCGAGTTGACTTTCCTAGACTCGTTAAAATTTAACAAGGAAGGTAAGGAAGAAGTTTGCTCTTGGTTTTCAGTTAGTGGCGGCATGTCATCCTTGAACATAGCACTCTCTGTCTTTTCTGATACCCATGTCTCAGTGTTCACTTTCAGTTCAGCTATTACTTCGAGTTTATTACTCCTCCTCTTGTTAGTTCTATTTGGGGAATCTAATCATGTCTCCTACATGACAAATAAGTCTAGTTGTTCTATCTATAAAGTTAAAAGCTGCCTTGGGTCATCTTTGTGTTGTGCTAATGGTTTAAGGATTTAAATCAATGTTTGATCTATATCCTGATCCCATCATTATCGTATCTATTATTACTTGTGTCTCCTTCCTTTACCCAGTTCCTAGTCACTCTTGTGATCCGTTGGAGGATCTATTTTCCTTCCTTATCATAGTATGGTTCCGCATGAGCACTTCCTGAAGACAAAGACCTAGAGTTTTGACGATCGTACCTCAGGATTCACTTTCATTATTGGTGAATTCCTTTGCTTCAGTTGTCTATTATCACCTATTGATTGACAATCTGTTGAATCCGCTCCATGTTCAACTTCAATCTACATCTATTCACATGGCCTGGATTGTACTGGTTCTTTGGGATTGTTTATGAAGACCTTAGTTTCCTCTCTATGGACTAAGTTACGCAAGAATATGTTGTACCTATTTACACAGCTTCCAGATCTTTGAAGACTCATCATTATTGTATATTGTGGCTTCGATCCACCTTTGTAATATATGTGGTATTGTACCCATACCATATGATGTACTCAACCATTGTAAAGGAGCTAGTGTTCTAGTATATTGAACATAGCATCCTCAGATATGACTTTGTATATGAAATTATTATGTATTTGTTTCAGGTACTACCTCTGCTCCATTGGATTTCTGAGTTCTCCAAAGATAATGATTATAATGTATTTCGGCCATTGATTCCCTCTGACCTCACACATTAGGGGGCATCTGTTATCAACCCAAATGGCACTTCTCCATCCGAGTGCCGACACTTCATATGTTGGTACAAGAAAGGACACTTATGGATTGAAGGTTTCCTAAACATTATAGATGGGCATGACATGAGATGCATTCACTATCCAACCAACTTGCCATTTTACCTTTTTATATGTTGATTGTTGTACGTGACTATCCCTACAACAACTCATGTACATACGTGGCTATCTCCACAGCATCCCATGTACTGTACGCGAGTATATTCATTGCAACCCGCGTACAGATCTATACGCAGGTTTCCCTTATGGAAACTCACGTGTCATATGTGAGTTGCCAGTATTAATAGTTGTGTACACATCCATTCGACATTAACAATAATAAAACACGATTAACGAAGATTTGTAGAGCCTTAATCATTAACCAACTCAACTATCTCAACTATCTCAACCTTCGAAACTGCTATATTTCCCAAAGTATAAATAGAGGTCTTGGGGAGGGCATTAATCAATCAATCTTGGAGAGCAAAGTTATGCTGGTGGTATATCTTTAGAAGTCTTTGGAGCAGAAAAAATTAGAATCCTTTGGTTGCAGAGGAGTCCTTATTTCAGGCGTTGGGTTGTACACTTATCTCATTCACTATTGTTAATAAAGAGAATTCGTCTTCCAATTTTGTGTTGAGTCTCTTTCATGTATCATGGTTTGATGAATATTTTGATTAAGAACTCTATATATTGTTCATTTAACTTGTCATGTATACATGTATAAGATTGTACTTGGATAATTTTCTCTTTGCAAGTGAAGTAGGTGCATCCCTAAAAGCTTTGGAGAGAAGCAGAGCGGGAGAAGAGAAAGCTTGGATCAACCATCGTTAATCGGGTGAGTTCAACATTTCTTCCTATTCCTTTTCTGTACTTTAAAGCTAATTGTCTGCAAGTTTTATAAGTACATTGGTAAGCCCAGACCCTAGGTTACAAGGGTGTTTATTCCTGAACAACAATAAGGCAAGCACTGATAAGACTAAATTATGGGAGAACAAGTTTATCTCATTCTCTTCAACTTTCCTTGTAAAAGAGTTAAGGGATAATAACTGAAAATTAGCTAATTGGTTATCTTCTAATTGCAGTTGCGTATAGCACCTGTGTGTCCAAATATAGTAGAACCACCATAAAACATTTGTCTGTTTTCAAATATTACCTTTGTCGTGGTGATTTTTTTTCTTGTCTTTATTACTTTGCCTATGGTGCACTTTTGGAGTGCCCTTGTTTTTGATAATTATTTGTATCAGTCTAGTTGTGGCTATATCTAGGGTAGGTTGGCCAGAGATAAACTTACAAACATGATTGAATGTTTCACACTAATTTTCATATAAAATGTTTCAACTATAATGTTGGGTATGTTTTTATTATTTCATTCAACTCTTTTTGAAATATGTGTTGAATTTCTTTTGCTTGATTATTTTGGTAGTCTTCAGACTTCTATAAATATATGTTTCATTTTCTAGAATTGGCTAATATGGTAGCTTATGCTTTGCAACACTTAGTCTGAAATCTTTCGCTTTCATGTATTTTTATATTGTCACTCATAGATTGTTTTATGAATGGCAAGGTTTCCCTACCTTATTTGAATTTTATTTTGCTTGATTTCGTATAATTATATTTTTCTTATATATTTAGGAACGCCAAGAGATATTCCATTAATTGTTTTACTTAATTGGTGTCACATCCATCACATAGGTATTCTATTCTCTCTGGGAACAAGAATGGATATGCCATATAGAAAAAATTGTACATAGCTCTCAAGAATTAATTTATCATAAATTCTAGTTACTGGTAAGTTGTAATAGTAATAATTATGTAGTTTGTAGATTGCTATCTATTATAAATTTGTTTGAATATCATTATTGTAAAGCAATAACAAATTCTTAAGGGTGCTATCTCAATGGTAGAGCACCTGCCTAATTATAGGCATGAGGTTGGTGGTTCAATTCCTCCATGCCCTATCATAAATTTGTGACTACAAAAACGACTAAATTTACATATATACAACTATCATGAGCTGATTTCCCGTATCTTAGTCGTATTTAGCTTAGTCATTAATATGTTATCATCTAGTAGTTTATTTAGTTGTATATTTGGTCATTAATTGTTGGAATTAGTGACTAAATCAATGACTAAATTCATGACTAAATCCGTGACTAAATCATTGACTATCAATGACTAAATCATTGACTATCAATGACTAAATAAATGACTAATAAGTCAAGATATTAATGACTAAGTGAAATACGACTAGCTATAATATAGTGGAAATTAGCTACTATTAGTCGTCGACTCAAAAATAGTTGTTTCTAGCCTGATTTTAGTCATTAATTTCTCATTTTGTACTAGTGCAAAACACATATGCTTTTTGGTTCAGGCTTAAACATGTACACATTTTCGAGAACCAAAACGCATACGCATTTTAGAGAACCAAAATGCATATGCATTCTAGAGAACCAAAATGCATACACTTTTTTTTCTCCTAGCCTTCGTGCCATCCCACTTGGATTCCTCGGGCTTTACCGTTCCTATGTTTAATAAATGAGTAAGCGTTTTTGAATTGCACAACAAGAACATGTTTTAAAAAACATGCATTGCATCTAAAAGGTCCCTCATCTTTATGCGAGGACCCATTATATATAATAATCAAATAAAAGAATAATAAATGATAACTAAATAAAAGAATACTACTAATAATGAGCAAACAATTAATAATAAGAACACACGAGTTTTCATGTAAAGGTTCACAAGAGAATATAAATTTGAACCACATTCTTCTATTTTATATAATTTTATCATTCAACTATTATTCATATATATATTATTAATTTTGAAGATGGATTCTCTTAATTTTCCTTAAGAAATAGTAATGGTTTCTTACAAAATCCTGAATAGTGGTATGCATGTTTTGTATTTCAATGCATATTTTTCCATAGTATGAATACCAATTATTCAATACCATGGTCGATTTAGTCCCCAAGAGCTCGTATTCCCAAATATTGGTGTTTTTCTCTTCAAATCATTCAAATTGATTAGACATGAGTAGATTAGTTTCATACTCCTACTACTTTCTCAATTGGTCGAGTACTTGCTCAAGAAAAGTTAAACATACCCAAAGAGACTCTGAATTCTATCAAGGGGTATTTCTAGATGAGGTCCTACTATTGGTCCAATGACTTATGCAACTTTTGCTGAGCATGCTTTCCATGCATCATCCTTCTCATTCTTCAAATATTTGATATTTTTATTAGTATCATTGCATCTTTTATTTTTTTCTTTATTGATAACCTTGAGGAATTCATCTAACTCTTCATCTGAAGCCATTACATGTACAAAAATGTTTGTGGTTAGTGTAGTTTCAATTTTTTGATGCTCTAGTTCTATGATCTTTATGTTGGATTTAGTTTTCTTATGATTTATTTTATCTACTTTTTGTGAATACTATTATCAGACCACTCCTCTAGTCGAAGTTACTTGTTGACCAATTGATGTGCGCTATGTTGGAATAGTTGTGACCACTAGTACAAAATGGGTGATAAGTGACTAAAAAATGACTAAAAATGGGTGATAAATGACTAAATTTGGTCATGTGACCACTGGTCATAAATTAGCAATCACTTATCACCCAACCAAGTTGGTCATTTATCACGTGGTCATAAATTGATTGAATCTCTTCAAGCATTGACCATATATTTAGTCACTTATTTGGTCATAAATTGTCATTATTTGGTTGTTAATTGTTAATATATGGTCATTAATTATTGTTGTTTGGTAGTACATTTGGCCGTTTATTTAGTCATTAATTGTTGTTAACTTGTCATTTATTTAGTCATTGGTTGTTGTTAATGAGTCATTTAATTAGTCAATGATTTAATGTGATAAGGAATGAAGGAATCAAACCACTAACTGTTGGAGACATTTACCATCATACACACTCTTTCGGTCAAATTGGCCTAGTTAAACCACTATCCTAAGTATAATTGACATTAATTGACATCAGTGGAGCATTAATTGCCATCATCCAATCACACCCATGCCTACCTACAGTCAAGGAGGCTAACTTAGCCTTTTCCTACAGTCAATGAGGCTAACTGGAGCACTCTGGGGGTGATCTGAGTGACATTAATGAACCTAATTGCTAACTGGTGGTTACAATTAGTTCAACCAGTCAGTTACAGTCAGTTAAGGTGCCTCCTGTCATTAAATATATTATTTAATGATTATTTATTATTATTTAATGATCTGGAGTCAACAAGGTGCCTCCACCAACTTTTGATGGTCAGTTTAGCTTCAGTTAACCTCATTGGGGTTCATTGAAGTCATGGAGCACTAGCACTTGATGGTTGGATTGCTATGACATGTGTTTGATCTCCTTCAGTTGAGATTCAGTCATTTACTACACTCCAACTTCAGTTAGGGTTTGGTGAGTCAATTAGGGTTTTGGTCAAGTGGTTAACTGAGTGTGAACCTATGGTTGAGAATTAGTTAAGCTAGACTCACTCACTGAATTCGAATTGTGTCCTTAGGTATTTGAATTCTTCATGGAGTTAAGCTATTGCTCAACATTGGTATTGTAACTATTAATTGTTGATTGAATAAATAGAGAGGAAACCATTCCGGTTCTGATTAACACCATTTCATGAGTATTTGTTGATTATTCTTTCATGAGATTGATTCTTTGTTCCTAGATCATGTGAAAGAATTAATATGGTATCAGAGCATATGGCGAATCAAAGATCTATCTCTCAAAAACAAGCTTTTTGACAGATTTCTCCATGAAATTTGAGCAATAGCTCAAAAATCCAGCACTGCACTAGAAGCCAAGGCTTACCACTCAATATCCCAAGTAAAGAACTTGTTGATCAAGCTTGCTTGATTGACTATGATGGGTGTGATGAAAACCTAGAATGTGCAGGTTGTTCGACCTTACAGTGCACCTTTTGTTTTTATTTGCAGGTCTTAACAGGTACAACTTCGAATGGACTCATCAATCCCTCTTCTCACCCCATTCACAAGCTATTCGAAATGGAAGTTGAAGATGATTGCATCTCTGAAGAGACGAGGTCTCTATGAGGTGTCTATTGGACTTGGAAAAGAGTCTCATGAGAATGAGAATGACTGGCTAAATGACGGTGATAGAGCTATTGGAGCAATATGTCTGGCCCTTTCTCCTAGTTTGTACTACCTTATTCTTGGTTCTGTTGAATACCCAAAGGAAGTCTAGACAATATTGGAAAAAACCTTTGGAAAGCACAATGAGGATCATAATAGTACTTTGGAGATCACAGCCAGTACCACAAGAGTTCTTCACTCAAAATTCTCAGCCTCTACTCTCTCTGATGAAGTTGTTCAAAATGAAGATGAAGCAGAATCTTCTACACATTCAATTTGAATTGAAGAAAGTCTCCATGAAGTGACTCCTTCTCCTGATGCTCCGGAAGTTCATGAGATCTCTGATATCTCATCTCTTCATATTGCTGAAACAGAAGAAGACATTCAAATCTCTGATATTGAAGAAAAATACTGTTGCACTTCCATGCAAACATTCACCGGTGATTTTCCTTTGAATTCGGTGCAAAATTTACCAGTAATTACTTCCGAAAGTGAAGAGAAATTTGATTTTTCTCCCTCTAATGTTGCTGCTGGTGTGCAAATATGTAAAAAATTGGATATTTTGGAAAACATATCAGATTACAAGAGTGATCAATTCACTTGCCATGATCTAGATCTTCCAGCAAAATCCTGGAGGATTGCATGCACCAAAATTCAGAATTTTGAAGAAAAAGACAACTGTGCATCCACCGTCTCGGTTGACCATAATTTTGGATCTGATATGAACCTTATTGGATCTGATATGATATTATTGGGATCTGATCTGATATTTATTGGTTCAAAATTTTAGGTTCATAAACCTTCAGTATTGCTTGTAGTTGTTCTCATCAACGGTGTGAAGAAACAAGTACCGCAAGTCTCCTACAAAACTGCTGCTAGGGATTTTATTTCATTTCACAGTTTTGGATCTATTGTGAATTTATTTAGATATGATTTACATTATGATCTGATATTATTTTGTTCACATTTTAAAATTCAAGTGCTTTCAGCCATGCTTGTAGCTGCTCTCACCAATTCTGGTGTGAAAAATCAAGTACTGCAGTTCTTCTTCAATTTTGCTACTGGGGATTTGGTGTTAGTTTCCTCATATGAGGTTGCCGATATTTTATTTTGTGAATCATTAGATATTTCTGAAGCTATATCAGATTATGGAGATCAAGCATTCGCTCTCCATAGTCCCAGGGATTCTCTACCTTTGGTCACAGGCTCATCTCCTCACATAACTAGTAAAGAGGAAGACATTCTGCATCTGCTTGGACACTTGCTCGTAAACACTGGGGCTGATTTTACCACTCATGGTTTGCTGTTAAAGGCTGCAACATATTAGTTTCTTGAGTGTTCCACACATGGTTCGAATCCTCAAGAACCTTTGCTCTCTCTTAAGATGATTTCAGTTGCTCTACATGGGTCCAGTTTTCACCATGCAGCTGTTTATATTTCTGATTCAGTTGAGTGCATCGTTCTTCTTCCAAAGTGGAAGATTCCTCCAGAAATATTCATTTAGTTTGGATTCAGAGGTTCACATGCACAGTCTCAGGATGCTACTACATCGAAGAACCAATTCTTGATTTACTGCTTAGTTTGAGGGGGGGTATTTTTCCCATGAGGTTTTCCCCGTTTCCTTGGTTATATTAAGTAGTTAATTTATTGTACAGGGTGACCTATAGCCTTTGTTTCTAGGGCCTTAGCATTTTTATGCATCTATGTTTTCTAACTCTTCCTGAGTATAGCTTAAGGGGGGGTGTTGGAGACAATTACCATCATACACACTCTTTCGGTCAAATTGGCCTAGTTAAACATACTATCCTAAGTATAATTGACATTAATTGACATCAGTGAAGCATTAATTGCCATCATTCAGTCACACCCACGCCTACCTACAATCAATGAGGATAAAGACTTTTCCTACAGTCAGGGAGGCTAACTGGAGCACTCTGGGGGTGATCTGATTGACATTAATGCACCTAATTGCTAACTGGTGGTTACAATCAGTTCAACTAGTCAGTTACAGTCAGTTAAGGCCCCTCCTATCATTAAATATATTATTTAATGATTATTTATTATTATTTAATGATCTAGAGTCAACAAGGGACCTCCACCAACTTCTGATGGTCAGTTCAACTTCAGTTAACCTCATCGGGGTTCATTGAAGTTATGGAGCACTAGCACTTGATGCTTGGCTTGCTATGACATGTGTTTGATCTCCTTCAGTTGAAATTCAGTCATTTAGTGCACTCCGACTTCAGTTAGGGTTTGGTGAGTCAATTAGGGTTTTGTTCAAGTGGTTAACTGAGTATGAACCTATGGTTGAGAGTCAGTTAAGCTAGACTCACTCACTGAATTCGAATTGTCTCCTTAGGTATTTGAATTCTTCATGGAGTTAAGCTATTGCTCGACATTGATATTGTAACTATTCATTGTTGATTGAATATACAGAGAGGAAACCATTCCGGTTCCAATTAACACCATTTCATGAGTATTTGTTGATTATTCTTTCATGAGATTGATTCTTAGTTCCTAGATCATGTGCAAGAATTAATACTAACCTCCTACATGTAAGGTAGGTTCTCTTCCATTGATCTAGACTTGAAAAAAATAAAGCTATGCTCTATAATCTGAAGAAAGTAGATATATGCTTAGCTTTTCACTCAATATCACTCCCTTCAAAAGACATTACAACACAAAGATATTAAATATATATATGAAATAAAAATATTAGAAAAAATATAACAATGAAACATATCAATAAATAAGTTTTTTTTGCAAGGTTGAACGAAAATTACATTGTGCATAAATACTATACACTTTATCACTAATTATATTATTATAATAAAAAACATAAAACAACTTGACCTCTCGAATAAGGAATGCATATTGAAAAACATAAAAAATCATTAGAAATTTCTCTACACATTTTATAAACCAACCAACTAATGAGAATTGACAATTACATAATATTTTTTTTCATATATTAAAATGTGTAAAATTCAAGTCTCTTATACACATTTAAATTAATTACAACTTTTGAATTAATATAGAATAGATTTCAGAGTAACAACATTTGAATTAATATAGAATAGAACTTAGAGTTACTTAGAAATCTACATACTGAAAGTTTTTTTTGTTTGTTTGTTTGTTTGCTTGCTGGCAAGCGTTTTTTTTCAGATCTTCTTCATCTTTTGTACACATGACAAAGATAGAGTTTATTCTGCCAAAATAGATTACTGTTACTTAGTTTGATATATGTCCTTACACTAACGGATGGATCCTTTCTACATTATAATTATAAATAAATCAAACTTTATTTTAATTATGTTGATAGGTGTTTTTATTTGAGATTTGGGGTGGCCAACAATCTATTATTTTTCATTTACATATGGAGATGCGATAAGTGTAATGTTGAGATTAATTTTATGGTAGTTGTTCAAAATTCGAAATAAGCAATTATAACACTAGCACATACATACATATATATATATATATATATATATATATATATATATATATATATATATATAACGCTAGCACATCCACATAGTTTGTGGTTGGATAACGTAGATAGGGATCAAATGGTTAAGAGATAGTTATGGAATGGAAGACAATTTAGAAATTTTTTTATTCGTGATATTCTTCTAGTTTAACGGGTTCAAATGTGAGTTATCTATGCCTAGCTACATGTTATCACCGACATTCTTATTGTTATCCATTTATCAATTATCAATGATCTTTTATATTCTTTTTCTTTTTATCTCACATTCTTCTAGTTATCTGCCATGATCTGTTAGTTATCCATTCATCAACTAGCTACCAGTGATTTTTTATATTTTTTTGATTCTATGGCAGTCGTTCAAAATTCGAAATAAGTAATAATAATAATAATAATAATAATAGTAACTGGTAGCAAATGAATGGATAATCGGTAGCGATGGATGGATAACTCATAAGTGATGAATATATAACTAATAGTTCATGGAAGATAACTAGAAGAATGTGAGATGAACAAAAAAAATATAAAAAATAACTCATAGCTTATAAATGGATAAATGAAGAATGATGGTGATAACATGTAACTAGGAATGTGTAACTCACAGTTGAACCCGTTTAACTATAAGAATATGAGGAATGGAAAAAATCCAAAATGTTTTCCATTCCATTACTCTCTCAACTATTTAATCACTATCGACGTGATCCAACCACAAACTATGTCGATGTGCTAGTTATAAATCAATCAAAACCTTGTATATATTGAGATCAAATAAGAAAAATCAAACATCAAATTTAAATAAATTGTTGAACATTTGACATAAAAAACCACTATATATTTATTTATTATTTTTGTACAACTATTTCTTTTTCAATACCAATTCAAATTTTTAACTCACCCTCATCTTTATATTCTTTAAACAAATCTTACAACTTATGACGTCGACATATACTTAGCTATCAAAATAACATTAATATAGAATTAAATAAATAATTTAAAGGGAACACATGTTTAAAGATTACGCACAGTAAATGGTGAAGATCTCATGCATGCTTTTGGACCATCTCCTTTAAGTATACAAATTAATTGGGTTTCTCAACAAATACCTTTTGAATTCTTTGGGTTTCAAGATGTGGTCGCTTATATAGCCATATATTAATTTAGTCATATATTATCCGCAGCCTCCGATGAATGATACATTCAACCTTTCAATATGTGGCTTCTATCCAAGTACTTGCAACAGTTAGGGTTACTATTAAAACAATAAAATTGTGTCTAGGGTTAGCATCAAGTTACAAGTTTAATCTCTATGCTAGTCTTTATGCTAATTTGCAGTAACATTTTTTAAACTTTACTTTTTAAAAGCTGAAACAAAATCCCAACCTAAATAAATTTAAGATCCTTTCGTTCATTGCAATGGTTTATATTCCAAATCAATCAAAGTATTTATATTTCAATCCATCTATCCAAGTCCCTGTGGTGAACAATTTCAAGTAGTTAAAGTCTATGCTCTTCTCTGCGATAAACAATCTGGAGGCTATGATGAATGATATAAAACATTTATCCTTTTGATCTGATGCTTCTCTCCATCCTTTTGATCTATGGATTCTATCCTGTAGCAGCTAGGATATCCTATAAAAGGTGCAAAGCGAATTATTATTATTATTAAAATCTTCATACATACATACATACATATATAATTAAAAATGGAAAGAGAACATTAAAACGGGAGGGAGATTATTTCGTTTATTACAATAGGAGACAATGTGATTTTCATAACCATGGGCACCAAGGGGGAACTTTTATCTTTTAGAGCATAGGTGTGATGACGATACTGATGGGCGGGTGTCAATGAAAATTTATTGGAGAACACAAATTTTATAGATTTCACTGTTAATATCGAAGACTTTAACTTGATGAAACTTTGACTGATTGGTGAGAGGGTCAAACAAACTTGGAATTTGGAAAGAAAAATATGAGCACGATTGGTGATATGATATGAACTCAAGGATACCAAAATGTAGTATGTTAGGATCATTATAATCCTCCCTTGTCCACCATAGTCTAAATGTCAGTTCCTTGTGGAACTCATATGGGGCCATCCTACCACTTGATGCGACTGTCTACATGCGTTTAGGAGCTCCATACGCCAATCCCTATAATTTAGGAACCCACACCGAGTCATGGGAGTCCCACCATCAGTTCACCCTAGTTTGTGTTGAGTTATGCTACGACAGGAATCAATTAGTTCCTATTTAGTTAGCCTAGCACCACATTTGCATGATTTAAGGATGTTAGACACCTTTTCTCACCTACCTTGGTTAGTTAACTGATCGTGAACTGATTTAGTTGTCCCGAGTTACACTAGTGAGTCTTCAGTGGTGATTTTACCATAGTTAGTGATCTCTAGAGTCAGTCCAAGTCATGGAATTCAAATCAAACCTAGTGGATTCGAATTCTCTTTATTGTAGCTTAGGAGTATGTTTCCACTTCACTAGTGCCATGGGGAACTCATTTGGGGCCCACCTACCACTTGATGCACCTGTCTACATGATTATAGGAGCTCTAGAGGCCAATACCTATAACTTAGGAACCCACACTGAGTCATGGGAGTCCCACCATTTGTTCACCCTAGTTTGTGTTGAGTTACACTTCGATGGGAATAAGTTAGTTCATCTTCAATTAGCCTAGCACCACATCCACATGATTTAAGAAGGTTAGGAACCTTTGATCACCTACCTTGGTTAGTTAACTAATTTTTAACTGATTTAGTTGTCCTGAGTTACACTAGTGAGTATCCAGTGGTGATTTCCCATAGTTAGTGATCTATGGAGTCAGTCCAAGTCATGGAATTCAAATCACGCCTAGTGGATTTGAATTCTCTTTATTGTAGATTAGGAGTATGTTTCCACTTCACTAGTGCCATGAGGAAATCATCTGGGTCCCACCTACCACTTGATGTGCCTGTATACATGATTTTAGGAACTCTAGAGACCAATCCCTATAATTTAGGAACCCACAATGAGTCATGGGAGTCCCACCATCCATTCCATCTAATCTATGTTGAGTTATGCTATCACATCCCCTTCCTCCCTGGAGGAGAGAACGTAAACCAACTCTTCTGTTACCTGAGTTACCCATCTTTGATTCTGCATTCGTATGATGATTCCTTAATTTCCTTTGGGTTTTAAGATCTACAAAAGAAAGAATTCCTCCTATGAACATTTTGATCCAGACCGTCTATAAAATATATATCTTCCACAACCATTGAGAGTTTGAACGACTGAGAAGAATCACAACAGAAATCAACTGTCACAGTTTGTTCTATATCCGAAATCATATCAATGGCTGAGAATCATCCCACATAAAATCAACGGTGTGGAGAGCTTCACTTGCGGAATCACAAACATATCAAAATTTCACTCTCGCACCCCGCACCCCGCATGGCGCACTCCACATTCCGCATCCCGCATATAGAATGGCCATTGCGGAGATCAAAGTTGCGGAAAGGGATATTTTCCATAGTCATTTCCGCATCCTGCATCCCGCAAGTTGCGGAAAGGGAATTGTGGAAAGCACATTTCGTCAAACAAGATTTCCGCATCCCACATCCCGCAAGTTGCGGAAAAGGAATTGTGGAAAGCATATTTCACCAAACGAGATTTCTGCATCCCACATCCCACGAGTTGCAGAAAGGGAATTGCGGAAGGGAAAATGCAGAGTCCAACTTTTGCAAGGTGCATTTCCGCATCCCGCAAGTTGCGGAAAGGGAATTGCAGAAGGGAAAATTTGCGGAAATTTGATCTGTTCATGAAAATTTCTAAGTACTGATTTCCAACATCCAGGCCATCACCAATCTGGCCGATATAACTTCATAACGACTTAGAAAATTGATTGAAGTAATTACACACATAGATGCATAATTCATGAAATATACAGCTAAAACACAACACATTTCATTCAAGCATTCATCATTTCATATTAATTTATAAACAAGTATAGTTGCAGGAATTGAAACACAAGAGATACTTATCTTTATCAGAAGCTTGTCCTGCAACCAGCTATGTTGCTGTAGCATTCCACCCAATCATAGGCCAGTGTTCTCTTCAATCTCTCAACAACACTGCCACCCCCGAGATGGGAATGATTTCCCCAAGGAATAAGGAACACTGGCAGACTTACCCATAGCCAAGGATACAATAAAACTCAACCAAGCCAACACAGTTGGGTTTATTAGACTTACACAGGAAGTGATTTACACATAGACAAAGTTTATACAAGTCACAGTCAAGCCAATAAATGGGTTTATCAGGCTACCATCCAAGCCATCCTTCTAGTTGGGTTTATTAGGATTACATAGACAGTGGTTTACACTTAGACAAAATTCACATGAGACATAGCCAAGCCAATAGATAGGTTTATCAGGCTACCAGCCAAGCCATCCTTCTAGTTGGGTTTATCAGGCTTCCAAGGATGTGGAAACACTGACTGCTAAGCTAGTGCGCTCAATTCCAGAGCTATGGACACCTACACTGGATATCCTAACTTCTAAACATTTACACACCCAACATAAGGAAGCATCCCCTTCTCTGCTACACAGTCCCTTAGGACATGCCTTCCCTTCCAATGTTATTCAGGGTATGAAAAGAAGAAAACTAGCCCTCTAGATTGGTCTATGAGGTCACTTCACACACTAGGTTTATCAAGCATGCCAGAATCCATTTCCATTCCCCAAATTAGTTCAGATGTCAAACGAGGATGTCCACACATCGATCTTAGTTTTGGGATTAACAAACGTTACAGAACCAAGGAATACACACACACAACAATTAGGAAACTATGGGCATTGCCTGAGCCAGAACGACTATTGCAATCACAGGATTGAAAACATTTTGTTGGTCCTTCAATTCAAAACCACAAACATGGTTCTGGGAATGCACATTCAAGAAATGACTAACAGATAGGAAAATCGTAAAAAGGAAAACAATTCCCAGAACAAGAAAAATTCTCGGAAGAATCAAGACTCCGAGAGGTTCTTTCTTGCTGCGTGAATGGATATTGGATCCCAAAAACGTTCCACACACTGCCCCAAATCGTGAGGGGAAGGTGAAACACCACTGCATGAGGGAAAGGTAGGAATTTTTGGTGTTTTGATTGCCCAAGAAAATTAAGAAACGTTTTTCAGAAATAGGTGCTCTTCCCATTTCGCATTTCTGCCGACTCTTCCAATGCCCCCCCTTATCCTTAGGAAAAATCATGCCCCCATCTCATTTTGTTGCATCGACATAGATGGATGTAGGCTTTTAATTAAAAATTGAAAATTTAACATGTTTTCCAAACTTATAACGTTCAACTAGCATAAAAACACCATCGCCCTAAATCTTAATCGTCGAAACATAAACACTAAATCAATAGTGGGGATTTTTCCTTGAGCTCCACACCATTATTATTTACATCATATTATTTAAATGCAAAATGGGTTCAAAACTAGGGTGTCACATTCCCCTCCCCCTTCAACAGCATTGTCCTTAGTGCTTTAAAATATTGAACAAAAATGCTTTGCTGGTACTGCCCTCAACAATCCGTAGAATTGAAGAAAAATCGATGTGCTAGTCGCATCGCATCCTCCATCTCCCATGTAGCTTCTTTAGGACCGTAGTGCTCCCATTGCACCTTTACCTGACCTATTGATCGGTTCTGAAGCATTGTGACCTTCCTAGCAAGGGTGCACATAGGCTTGATTTGGAACTTTCCCTCTGGTTCCACTTGCATCACATCCCAATTTATTACATGGTTAGGATCATGTACATATTTCTTAAGCAAGGAAACATGAAGGACATTATGAGCCCTAGTGCTAGCATGAAATGCACGTCTATATGCAATTGGTCCTATTCTTTCAAGCACTTCAAACGACCCACAATATCTAGGAGACAGCTTGGCACAACTCCCAAGCTTCAAGGAACTTTTCTTTGCCTTCACCTCGAGGTAAACATGGTCCCCAATACTGAACTCTCTGTTCATCATATGCTTATCTGCGTAGCTTTTTTGTCTGTCTTGGAATTCCTTAGATTTTGTCTGATTTTTACAACTTCCTGCTCCATCTCCTTGAGGAATTCTGGACCGAGCACAACTCTGTTCACTAGATTATCCCAAGTCACTAGTGTCCTACACCTCCTGCCATACAAAGCTTCATATGGACTCATCCCCAAGGATGCTTTCTGTCCATTATTATAAGCAAAATCTACTAGGTGTAAATAGTCTTCCCACTTGGATGGTTTGTCCAGCACATACATGCGAAGCATGTCTTCCAACACTTGGTTAACACTTTCGGTCTGAGGATGGTAGGGTGTGATGAAATTCAACTTTGTTCCTAAGTCTGCAAACAATCCTTTCCAAAATTTAGAAGTGAACTGAACATCTCTGTCAGAGACTCTTGCCTTAGGCAATCCATGCAATTTAAAAATTTCCTTCATGAAAATATTAGCAATATCATCAGTCTTGTGTGTGGAATTTATTGGTATAAAATGAGATTCCTTCATCAAAGTTTCCACCACAACCATGATGGAATCATGTCGTCTTCAATTCATAGGAAATCTTGTAATAAAATGCATGGAAATAACTTCCCATTTCCATTCTGGAACCGGAAAAGGCTGTAACAAACTTGTTGGGTGTTGATGCTCCACCTTTACCTGCTAACACTTCATGCACCTTGAAATATATTCAGCCATGTCGTTCTTCATGCCTGGACAAAAGTAATGCTTCCTTGCAGTATCAATTGTCTTTTGATATCCTGGGTGACCAGAATATAGATTTTGATGGATTTCATCCATAACAACGCTCCTCAAATCCGCCACATTTGGAATATACATTCTGCTTTTATAAGTAAGAAGTCCATCCTCTTCTATCTTATAACCTTCATACTTCTTTTCAAAGCTTTACTACTGTAAGTTGTCCTTTACCTATGCATACATTTTATCTTCAGCATTATGATTAATAATATGCTATCTCAAATCTGATTGGAAATTACTAATAGATGCCACATGCATCTCTTGCACTTTACTACTAAGTGCATCGACTACCTTGTTCTCATTTCCTTTTATGTGGTTGATTTCAAAATCAAACTCACATAAAAATTCCAGCCATCTATCTTTCCTAGCATTTAGAGTAGGATGATCAAACAAATATTTCAGACCACAGTGGTCTGTCCTTAACTCAAATTTTCTTCCCATCAAGTAATCCCTCCACATCTTGAGAACATGTACTATGGCTGCAAGTTCTAGATCACGAGTGGCGTAATTATTCTCATGCTCCTTCATCTTTCTGGATTCATAGCATATCACATGGTTGTATTGCATAAGAAATCCTCGAAGTTCTTGATCGCATGTATCTGTACATACCACAAAATATTTCTTTGGGTCTACAACTTTTAAGACCAGTGCACTATTGAGAAGATACTTTAACTACTGGAAACTTTCTTTGCACTTCGAGGTCAATTCAAACTTTCTCCCTTCCTTTGCAAAGAAGTGATAGCATGTGCAACCTTGGAGAATATTTCAATGAATCTCCTGTAGTATTCTGCAAGCCCCATAAAGGATCTTACCTTTGCCACATTCTTTGGAGTAGGCCAATTATTGATAGCTTCAATCTTGTCAGGGTCCATGGATATATTCTCTTATGAAATAATGTGACCCAAGTACTAAATTCTATCTTTATAGAAGTCACACTTGCTCATCTTTGCATACAGCTGATTTTGTTTGAGAAATTGCAATGTTAGTCTCAAATGTTCTTCATTCTCTTCTTCATTCTTAGAATAAACAAGAATTTCATCAAGGAAAACAAGAATGAATTTGTCCAAATACCTGCTAAAGACACTATTAATAAGGCACATAAATGTTGCTCGTGCATTTGTGAGACCAAATGGTACCACTACAAAGTCATAATGTCCATACCTTGTTATGAAGGTTGTCTTATGAATGTCTTCATCCTTGATTCTCACCTGAAGGTAACCAAACCTCAAGTCAATCTTTGAAAATACCTTTGCTCCTTTCATTCGATAAAAAAGGTCATCAATTATTGGAAAGGGATATTTCTTTTTCACTGTGATTTTGTTCAGCTGTCTGTAATCAATACACAATATGAGTGTACCATCTTTATTCTTCATGAACATAACTGGTGCTCCCCAAGGAGACACACTCAACCTGATATAATTTTTCTCCAACAATTCTTGCAGCTACATCCTCAACTCTAACATTTCTAGTGTACTCATTATGTAAGGTGTTGCTCCTGGCACAAGCTCAATCATGAAATCCATGTCTCTCTTTGGAGGAAGCCCTGGAATCTCATCAGTAAAAACATCTCTAAATTCTTGCAACACGTGATAGTATTCCAACTTGAGAGTTTCATTCCCTGCTTCCTCCTCAATATGGGATGCATATAACTGAAAACCTTTTCTACAAAACTTCTTCAATTGCATCGCTGAAATCTTCCTTATAAAAATTACATTTGGTATGCCTTTTACAACTACTGGGTTCCCTTCTTCATCCATGCATTCAAAAGTCTTGTTATAATAGTCAAGATTCACTTTGTGAGCTTCTAACCAGTCCATTCCAATGAGAACATCATAGGAACTGAGTGGTAGAACATTCATATCTACACAAGTGCTCAGTCCATTCATCACCAATGGACATTTATCCACCACTTCATTAACTTTCCTCTTAATTCTAGTGGCTAGCTAAACTGACCATGACTTGATATTCTTTTCTTTCCTAAGAGAACACACCTCCACTGATCTAGGAGAAATATAACTATGAGTAGAACCGGGGTCAATCAAAATAGAAATAGATTGCTCAACAATCTTACCTGCAACTTCAACCACCGTTGACTGGTGATTTTCCTGGAGGTCTTCCAGCACTGCATAAATTTTAGGTACGACCCTTGCTACTTGTCCCACTGTTTCTACCTCTTGAATATTGTATGTTTGCCTTGCATTCTCATTCTCAAGTGGAAAATACCTGTGCATGTGGGGTCCTCTACATTTCCAACATTGGAGTGATGCTCTGCTCTATTGTGGATCTCTTGGCTATTCTCCCACCACTCTAGCTAGCTCCTTCTCAACTTGGGATGGCTACTTCTGTTGATTCTTGAAGTTAGAAGGTTTGAAGCCTCTCTTCCTCTGATCAGACTTCTCATTCATCTTGTTCTTCCACACCTTCTGGTAGTTAGGTTTTCTCTTTATTTGCTCGTAGCAATACTTAGATTTTCTTATTGCCTCTTCCATAGTTCTGGGTTCATAGAACTCAATTCGGTCTTTGTAGGACCGAGGAAGTCCACTCAGAAAGCATTGGATTTTTACCTTATCATATTTAATATACATGACATACCTCAGCAGTTCCAAGAACTTGTTTTCATATTCCTCCATGGTCTATTGTGCCAATCTCAGCTCATGGAATTCTTTGATTTTATCATCATAGTACCGATCAGAGACATACTTTTGCTTGAAATATTCTAGAACTGTTTCCAGACAATGTTCCTTTCATTTATCTTCCTTACTTTGCTGAAGTGTTCCCACCAAATAGACGCTCTTCCTATCAGATTGAAAATGGCTACTCGAGCTTTCATATTTCAAGAATAATCTTGGACTTGGAAATATTTTCTTATTCCCAGAAGCCAAGCTTTAGCCTATTAACCAGTCTTTACCTCACCATTGAAGGTAGGCAGCTTTTCCTTCCTAAATTCATCTCATGAGTGGTTCTAGTAATGCCTCTTCCTCCTAATCCTGTGAGATCAAGAGCTCGAATCTTCAATAGATATTTCAGAGTCAGACGACTCACTAGGAGATCTCTTCCTTTTATTCTCATGAGAGAAAAAAAATGAACCATCAGTGGATTTTTCAGAGTCAGATGACCCACTAGGAGATTTCTTTCCTCCTCCAACAATGTTCTTACTTTCTTCTAGCTTTACTGTCTGGTCACTAGAGTTCATCTTTCTCTAAATGTCTATCAAACTATGCAATATAGCTACGTTCAGCTGATTTTACTCCTCCTGAGCCTTAATTAGTCTTTCATTGTCTGCTCTGTAGCTCTGTATCTCCACCTCGAGGCTTCTCATGGTGGCTGCAAAGTCTGGGGGAGTATCTTGAAACCTTCTCCCATTAGACCCTGTCTCAGCATTTCCAATTCTGACATTCCCCCCCATAACATATTCCTTGTGTGCATTGGGGTCCCATGCATAATCATTTATGTCATATGTCCTCATGGCTGAACCAACTATTCTGAATCGCACTGCCCTTTCTGAAGGTGACTGTAATTATGCAAAAATTTGTTAGATAACAAAACTGTTATATATAATCAAAACCAAAATCACTTACCCACTTCCCATGTCAGGTTTTCTCTGTAATGCGGCCAACAATACGTGGGAACTATTAACCGATAGCTATGTAACTATCCAACTCGGCCTATCGAGGCCCAATACTATAACCACTTTTCATTTTGGCCCATCGAGGCCAAACACTGCAACTAGCAGCTCTGATACCACACTGTAGTGTACTACAAGTTGGTATCAGTGGGTACTCTTATATTTTTAACAACTGATGCATGCCCATCTAGTCCCAACGCTACAAACTGCAGCTCTGATACCACACTGTCACGTCCCCTCCCATCCCAAAGGAGACAACGCCACCCAACTCTTCTGTTACCTGAGTTACCCATCTTTGATTCTGCATTCATATGATGATTCCCAAATTTCCTTTTGGTTTTCAGATCTACAAAAGAAAGAATTCCTCCTGTGAACATTTTGATTCAAACCGTCTATAAAATCTATATCTTCCCCAACCATTGGGAGATCAAACGACTGAGAACAATCGCAGTGAAAATCAACAGTCACAGCCTGTTCTACATTTGGAATTAGATCAATGGCTAAGAATCATCCCATAGAAAATCAATGGTGCAGAGAGCCTCACTTACAGAATCACAAACATATCAAAATTTCACTCTCGCACCCCACACCCTGCATGCGGAATGGCCATTGCGGAGATCAAAGTTGCGGAAAGGGATATTTTCCATAGTCATTTCCGCATCCTGCATCCCACATCCCACAAGTTGCGGAAGGGGAATTGTGGAAAGTATATTTCTCCAAACAAGATTTCTGCATCCTGCATCCCGCAAGTTGCAAAAAGGGAATTGCGGAAAGCAGATTTCTCCAAATGACATTTCCGCATCCCACATCTCACATCCTTCAAGTTGCGGAAAGGGAATTGCGGAAGGGAAAATGCGGAGTCCAACTTATGAAAGGTGCATTTCCACATCCTGCAAGTTGTGGAAGAGAAAATCTGCAGAAATTTGATTTGTTCATGAAAATTTCTAAGTATAAAATTGATTTCCAACATCCAGGCCATCACCAATATGGCCGATCTAACTTCATAATGGCTTAGAAAATTCATTGAAGTAATTACACACATAGATGCATCATTCATGAAATATACAGCTGAAACATAACAAATTTTATTCCAGCATTCATCATTTCATATTAATTTATAAACAAGTATAGTTGCAGGGATTGAAACAAAAGAGATACCTATCTTTATTAGAATCTTGTCCCACAACCAGGTATGTCACTGCAACGTTCCACCCAACCATAGGACAGTGTGCTCTTCAATCTCTCGGCAACACTTCCACCCCCGGTATGGGCATGATTTCCCAAGGAATAAGGAACACTATCATACTTCCCCATAGCCAAGGATACAATAAAAATCAGCCAAGCCAACATAGTTGGGTTTCTTAGACTTACACAGGTAGTGATTTACACATAGCCAAAGTTTATACAAGTCACAACCAAGCCAATAGATGGGTTTATCAGGATTACACAAATAATGGTTTACACTTAGCCAAAATTCACGTGAGACACAACCAAGCCAACATATGGGTTTATCAGGATACCAACCAAGCCATCCTTCCAGTTTGGTTTATTAGGCTGCCAAGGAGGTGGAAATATTGACTGCTAAGCTAGTGAGCTCAATCCCAGAGCTATGGACGCCTACACCAGATCTAGATTGACTTCTAAACATTTACACACCCAACATGAGGAATCATCCCCTTCTCTGCTACACAGTCCCTTAGGCCATGCCTTCCATTCTAGTGCTATTCAGGGTATGCAAGAAGAAAACCATCCCTCTAGATTGGTCCGTGAGGTTCCTTCACACACTAGGTTTATCAAACAGGTCCAGACTCCATTTGCATTCCCCAAATTAGTTCAGATGTCAAACGAGTATGTACACACAACGATCTCAGTTTTGGGATTAACAAAACATAACAGATACAAGGAATACACACAAACATGTCAAGTAGGACACTTTGGGCATTTCCTGAGCCAGACTGACTACTGCAGTCATAGGATTGAAAATGTTTTGCTCGTCCTTCAATTCAAAAACACAAACATGGTCCTGGGCATGCGCATTTAGGAAATCACAGTAGATAGGAAAATCGTAAAAAGGAAAACAATTCCCAGAATAGGAAAAATTCCCTGAAGGATCAAGAATCCCATCGGTTCTTGCTTGCTGCGTGAATGAATATTGTATCCCAAAAACGTTCCACACACTACCCCAAATCGTGAGGGGAAGGTGAAACGCCACTGCATGAGGGAAAGGAAGGCATTTCTGGTGTTTTGGTTTCCCACGAAAATTAAGAAACGTTTTTCAGAAACAGGTGCTCTGCCCATTTTGAATTTCTTCCCACTCTTCCAATGCCCCCCCTTATACTTAGGAAAAATCATGCCCCCATCTCATTTTGTTGTGTTGACATAGCTGGCTATAGGTTTTTAATTAGAAATTGCAAATTTAACATGATGTCCAAACTTATAATGTTTAGCTAGCATAAAAACACCATCGGCCTAAATTTAATCACTGAAACATAAACACTAAATCAATGGTGGCCCTTTTTCCTTGAGCTCCACACCATGATTATTTACATCATATTATTTAAATGCAAAATAGGGTCAAAACCATGGTGCTACATATGCCCTGATGGGAATCAATTAGTTCATCTTTAGTTAGCCTAGCGCCACATTTGCATGATTTAAGGAGGTTAGGAACCTTTTGTCATCTACCTTGGTCAGTTAAATGATTTAGCTATCTTGAGTGACACTGGTGAGTCTCCAGTGGTGATTTTCCCATAGTTAGTGATATATGAAGTCAATCTTAGTCATGGAATTCAAATAACACGTATTGGATTTGAATTCTCTTTATGAAATTATGGTTATGCTGACAAATTTTTGCCTCTTGTCTAAATAATTTCACCTTGATTGTTTGATCATTATAACATTGAAATTCCTCTTCTTCATTCATTCTAATTATTTCACAGTAAGGTCCAATCCAGTTTGATGTGCTAATTCTATAACTTTTCTAATTTTAACTTGGTATCCGAGCAAGTGATGAGGTCAATTTCAATCCTCAAAAACTTCCATTGATGCACCAGAAGCAATCGGGTTCCACATAATTCCTAGTATCTGTTCCTTGCTCCCTCTGGATTTATTCATAGAAGTATATCCAGGTGTGAAGCACCCTAATAATGTACACATTTCGAAGTAGAGAGTGATTGAACTAGTTTTCCTTTGAATTGAAAGTTTTTTGCAGGTCAATTGAAGAATTCAGAAGAATTCTACTCCTCTTGAATCTGCAAAATGGATAATTTAGCACCCTTGACACCTAGGATCCTCACACCCTTCTATTATATTCAATGGAGGGTTTATATGAAGATTGTGTTGCACAAAAAATGTCTATATAGGGTCACTATGGGAAAGGAGGTTGAACCCCAACAACCTTTAGAGAAGTCGAAGTATCTGAACAAATTGGATGAATCATTTGGTTTCATGTGCATTCATATCTCCAGGGAGTTACTCTTCCACCTTGATGGATTAAAAACTGCAAAGGAAGTATGGTAGGAGATATAATCACTGTTTGGAAATAAATATGTGGTCAGAGGCCATATTCTGGAGAATGAGCTGAGAGGCCATAGTCACGAGAATGAGTTGATTTCTCTTCAACGTAGAAATTTAGAAACCATCCAACAATTCTTATCCAAATTCAAATATTTACTTATGCAGTGCAAGTAGTGTGGGATTGAAAAGAAAGATGAGAAATTGTTTCTCTCCATTCTAAGAAAACTTGGCCCATAATTCTCAGTGTTTGTGTCCACCTTTCACTCTAGGAGACTGACAACTCCAAACTCGATAATTCCCTCTCGTAATGCATTCTCATAATCTATTATTTAGGAACAAGATAAGATGATACAGATGGGATCCCTCAGAGGCTACAAGAATCAATCTCTCTTGGCAGTGGAGATCGATAATGCGCAAGACAAAGGGAAACAAAAAGGTAAGTATAAAAGGAACATTGAACTCAAACTAAAGGAGGATTTTGCTTAATAATATAGAGCCTCGTGCTCTAAGAAGGAAAAATATTAGAGGTTTGATAAGGGCAAGTGCTCCTACTGTAAGAAAGGAAACCATAAAGAGAAAGGTTGTATGAAGAAAACCATAGATCAAATGTTAAGAATTGAACACCATAATATTTTCCTGAAGGTTTAAGGAAGGATGATTCTAGAGACAAGACTGAAGATCATGAGAGATGCCATGCAATGAAGGCTGAATTTTGAAAATATCAATCCTTCCTAATTCATTCAGTAGCCTCCAACCACATGGTTTCCTTCAAATCATCATTCTCTTAATTAAATATGATTGATGGTCCAAGTATTACCATGAGAGATGACACTCAGATCCAAGTTGAAGGGAAGAGTACAATGAAATTGGATTATGGAGTGTTAAAAAATTTCTTACATGTGCCCTCCATAGAAACAAATCTGTTGTTTGTATATTAGATGACTCGTACAGGCTCACCAAAGCGAGTTGTATTTGAACCTCACCTAGTTGAGATCTCAGATATCTCTACTGGGTGTTATAATAAGGTAACTTAGGAAGTTATTCTATTTTTATTATTGTTATTCCTCCATTTAGAGATGTCCTTGATGTAATTTGGTCATTTAAAAGTCATGAGGTAAAACCTCCATTGTAATTTGGAGCAATAGTACCCACAAAATTATTTTATAGATATTAGTTTGAGTCTTTCTAGGTATGTCATCCCTAATTAGAGAGCCTGGTAGACCTAGTTAGGTAATTGAATCACTCACTTGATGAATATAAAAAGGTGAGGTTCCTCCATTTGTACACACTTTCCACTCAAGCAAGTTCTCTAGAGAGAGAAGAAGAAGCACGTTGGAGAGAGGAGTTGTCTTGGGGTTTTACACTATCTTGGTTGAGTTCTATATTGAGAAATTTTTGTGGGGTTTTATCCCATATGGTTTCCCCAAGGAAAATATATGTGTTCTTTGTGTTGCTATGCTTATTGTTCTTTCAGTGATCCTACTATTGTAAATTGTTTTAAATTATCATCTAAGTGATTAATAAAACTTAACATGGTATCAGAGCCACCCTGAAAGGATACATTGTGCATCTAGGGTTTGATATTCCAAATAGTTCCGTCGATAGGTCAACCAAAAAAGAGGGAGTACTCTTCTTGCCCTAGGAGGGAGCATGTTTCTGTGAAAACATAACTGAATTTTGAGAAGTTTCATTTTTGGGCTAGACACTACTGCCAAGAAGAACTAGGGCTTCAATTTTTTCAAAGTTACATCATCAAGCTCAAGAAAATGAATATACAGGATAGATCACCTTGGGGAGGTACATAATTTCTACCACTCATCCCTACAAGTGATATGAACTGAAAAATTAGGGTTTTACCATCAAATCATAGGTCATCCTGAAGAACGTCATCCATAAGCAATTTTTCCAGGTAAATATGTTTCTTCTATTTCCATTTGAGGTTCTCATTTTGTGTAAGATGAAAAACAATACCGAGCTGGATGAGAAGCTTGAGGGTGATGATAAATTCATAGCATGGAAGTATATGATCATGCTCATGCTAGAAGACAATGATCTAGAAGGATTCATAAAGAAGGAAGTTGCAAAACTAGAAGGAAATGAAATAGTGGCCAAGCACAAGAAGCACATGATCAAGGATAAGAGGTTTATAGCCGACTCCACTAAATATCACTTGATATCTCAATTATATTCAAGGATACCACCAAAGAAAATGTTTAATTCCCTATCCATCATATTTTAAGGAAGAAATATCAATAGGAATATGACCTTGATAAATAAACTCAAGAGTGTGAAGGTTCATAATTCGGAGACCACAAAATCATACTTCACAAGAGTATTCGAAATCAAGGAGAAACTGGAAGTTATTGGTGACATGGTAGAAGAAGCAATGACCACCTTGAATGGTCTCCTAAGAGAATGGGAATATTTCATTCGAGGAATATGTTCCAGAAGAATTATGACCAAGTTACGAAAGTTATGGGAAGAATGTGTTCAAGAAGAAGAAAGAATAGCAGTTAAAGAAGAGAAGATGAATGAAAATGAAGATCAAGCCTTTTCATACCTTACCAAAGGAAAGAACAAGAGGAACGGTCATGATCATCCTCCTAGAATAAATCAAGGGTATAAAAGGAATAAGAGGGTTAAGAAGGACTTCTCGGATTTTGAATGCTTCACTTGCCAAAAGATGGGACACATCTCCATAAATTGTTCCTTGAAGGAAGAACAATTCAAGAAGTGGAACAAAAGGTTCCAAGACCATGCAGATGAAGATGATGATCAAGAAGATGAGAAGAGGACTGAAGATTATGAATATTCCTATGAAGAATGTGTTTTGATTTCATCCCTCACAGGTTCAGTTTCACCTAGAAGTGATACTTGGTTAGTGGATAGTGGTTCCTCTAAGCATATAACATGTTACAAGGATTCTCTCTCTTTTCTTGTACTAAAGGATTCCCCACACAAAATAATGTTTGCACATGATTGCCAAGATCCCATCAAAGGGATGGGAGATGCCTCTTCTAAGATGGACTCTAGAAAATCCATGAAGATGAAGGATGTTCTATATGTCCCAGGTTTAAACAAGAGTTTCCTTTCTATATCAACTTTAGATAATACGGTTTCATATTTTCTTTCGTAAATGATGAAGTCCTCACGTGGACAAAAGGGAAAACTATAGATGATGCAGTGGTGATTGGAGTTGAAGGAGGACTCTACAAATTAAGGGGCCATGCAGATTCAACCTTGATGACTAGAATTGTGAGCCCATGTGAATTGTGGCACAAAATACTAGCTCATATACATTACAAATCATTCCCAATTGTGAGAAAGTTAGTGACTGGTTTACTAGAGATATAGGTAAACCATGAAGGAGTGTGCAAAGGATGTGCATAAGGAAAGAACATGAAGAACCCTTTTCCACACAGTGACGGTGAAGAAAAAAGAATATTAGACATTATTCACTTAGATGTATGTAGACCAATGAAAACTACTTCACTAAGAAAGTATGTTTACTATGCTACCTTTTTTTATGACTTCTCCTGCAAAACTTGGATCTATTTCTTGAAGAATAAAGATGAAGTATTTGAAAAGTTTAAGGAGTTTAAGGATCTTGTATAAAACCTCTCTAAAATAAAAGGATCAAGACCTTAAGATTAGATAATGGAGGTGGGTTCTCATCAGGTGAATTCAATGATTCTCACAAAGAAGATGGGATTAAGAGGGAGCTCAACATACCCTATAATCCTCAATAAAATGGTGTGGCGGAAAGGAAGAATAGATCTATCATGGAAGCAGTAAAAGGAATGATCCATGATAAAAATATACCTATGTTCCTGTGGGTAGAAGTAGATAAAACATAATTCTATGTATAGAATAGAATCTCTCACAGTTTTATAGGAAATAAGACTCCAGAAGAGATGTTTACCAGAGAAAATATCGAAGTCAATCACCTAAAGATATTTGGTTGTCCGGTATACATACACATTCCCAAGGAGAAGAGATTGAAGTTGGACCCTTCAGGAAAGAATGGATTGTGTGTAGGATACAGTTAGCAATCAAAGTCTTAGTGAATCTATATCTCTGGGATATTGTCAAATTGAACCTAGGAGAGATGTCACATTGGATGAAGATACAACCTTCAGAATATTAAGGAAAAATCAAGAAGATGAAGAGGAGCATGAAGCTCCTAGAGTTGCAAAAACCTCCATACCATTCAGAAATGATGAGTTAGAATAGATACTTGAGGATCATGACATGACATAACCTCAAATACCTGAGGAGTTTCCTAGTGATATGCATGCAAAAGAAGGCCTACTTGGTCACGTGAAATAATTGAAGAAGTGGAAAGATATGGTGTTCCAGAAGGGACCATAAAAGAAAGTAAGAATCAAAATCCATACTCCATCTATGTGGCTTTGATGTGTAATCTTGTTGATGAAGAACATACATGCTTTGACGAAGCAACAAAGTAGAAGGAATGGGTATATTTCATTGTTGAGGAATAACAGTCCATTATTAAGAATGATTTATGGGAAGTAGTACCAAGACCGAATAACAAGTCAGTAGTATCCTTGAAATGCATCTACAAAACAAAGCATTCAACATATGACAATATAGATAAGTAAAAGGTAAGATTTGTAGCTTCCAGATTCTCTCAGAAGGAAGGAGCCGACTGTGAGGAGATCTTTGTACGAGATGCAAGATACACCTCAATTTGAATCATCCTTTCCTTGGAATCCAAGCTGAAGTGGAAGTTACATCAATTGCATGTAAAGAGAACCTTCCTAAATGGAGTAATAGAATAAGAAGTATACATTGAGAAACTGCAAGGATTTGAGACAGATGATCATAAGAATCATGTATGCAGACTAAAGAAGACATTATATGGGTTGAAGCAAGAACCCTGAGCATGGTATGGAAGAATTGATGGCTTCCTAATGAGTTGGAATTTACCAAGAGTAAAGTAGATTCTAACCTCTACTATAAGGTTGAGGATAATGAAATTATGATATTACTACGATATGTGGATGATCTATTTTCGATAGGTGAGGATAATCCCATCAATGAATGCAAGAGGAAGCTCGATGCATAATTTGAGATGCAAGACTTTGTTATGATGCACTATTTTCTAGGTCTTGAAGTATGGCAGTATCCAGATTATATTTTCTTGAGCCAAGGAAAATATGCAGCTAAGATCCTAAAGAGATTTGGGATGATGGATTGTAAGGATATGAATACTTTGATGACAACAAATTTTAAGCTTTTGAATGTCGATTCTTTGGAGATAGTGGATGTTACCTTATATAGATAGATTATTGGTTCACTAATGTATTTGACCAATACGAGGCCATATATATATTTTTCTATAAAAACCTTAAGTTAGTATATGGCGGAGCCCATACATGTTCACAAAGTGGAGGAAAAACATGTGATGAAGTACCTGAAGGGTACGTTGGATTATGGTCTCATATATGCATTAGATGGTGAGATCAGATTATATGGATTTGTAGACTTATATTGGGAAGGAAGTTCTGAATACAGAAAGATAACTTCATGATGTTGCTTTAGTTTGGGATCATGTATGATCTCATGTATAGTAGAAATCAATCTAGTGTTTCCCTCAGTACAAAATAGGTTGAATACATTGCATCATGTTTATCCTGTAGCAAAGCAGTATGGATTTGCAAGATGTTGGAAGGATTATTTGATACCAATATATAGATGTGAATGGTATCCATTGTGATAATCAAAGTTGTATTCAGATGACATAAAAACCCTATGTTTCATGATAAGTAGAAAAATATTGAAATTAGATATCACTACATCTGGGATATGATGCAGAAAGGAGTTGTAAAGCTCAAGTACATTCCTACAAAGGAAAAATTTGTAGATGTATTGACGAAGCCTCTGTCTCATGTAAATTTTGAATACTTTCGAGACAATCCTGGTGTAGTCTGAAAGGACCTCCTTCAAAAGAGGGAGTGATGATGATGTAGTAGGTTTCATATTGTAGTGGTGTGGTATCTCAGCCTAGGTAGGGTATGTATGGCTATGAGTTTTTGGATCGAAAGGGTTAGTAAGCTATATTAGGCCTATCTGATCCTAGGGGGATTAGTATGTCTAGATAATATTGTTTGGTCTGAAAGGGATAGTAAGATAGAAAAGGATTAGTTGGTCCTTAGGTAGATCCATTTGTCTAGATAAACTTGTTTGGGCTGAAAGGGTTAGTAAGTCAGACGAATTCCTGTGTGGATCTACCAGAGAACCCACCGTGGTACTGCTTCAGATGTCCTAAGGGAAATATGACGTGGTTCCATCACTATGTGTTGATGCCAACATTTTTATGATGATGATGTTGATGTCTTTCCAACACTCCATGTTGATTACAACATTCCTATGCTAGTGCCAATGATGTTGTTCCAACATTTCTATGCTGGTGCTGATGATGTTGTTCCAACATTTCTACATTGATGATGATGTTGTTACAACATTTCTATGATGATGATGATGATGTTGTCTCAATATTATATGTTGATGATGATGATATTACAACATCTCTATTCTAATGATGTTGATGGTGATCTAGCATTTATTTGTTTATGATGTTTCTTTAGCACTAATTACATGCTAATGATGTTGTTGTTGTTCCAGTATTTACATAATGATGTTGCAGATGATGATCTGGTATTCACATACTGATGTTGCAGATGATGATCTGGTATTCACATACTGATGTTGCAGATGATGACCAATTATACACATTGATTTTGCAGATTACAATGTTCCAGTATCCACATACTAATGATGTTCTAGATGATGATGATGATGTCTCAGTACTCACATACTGACGACGACGACGATGTCCTGGTATCCAGATACTTATGATGTTGATGTTATTGATAATCCAACAAGTCCATGATGATGATGATGGTGATGATGTTGATGATGATGCAGTTCCATATTGATTATGAAGGTATATGATGTTGTTCCAAAACTTCCCATGACATATAGAGATTCACCAGTTAGTTGCAGAGTTTTTGTTGTGGTTGATGCTCATGATGTAGAATACCTTCCTAGTTAAGAGGGAGTGTTAAAATAATGTAACTTTAGAATTTATTATAGTTCTATTATTATTATTCCTCCATTCAGAGATGTCCTTGATGTAATTGGTCATGTAAAATAGATGAGGTAAAACCTCTATTGTAAGTTGGGGAAATAGTACCCACAAAAGTATTTTATAAATATTATTTTGAGTCTTTCTAGGTAGGTCGACCCTAATTAGAGAACTTGTCCAAACTAGTTAGGTAATTGAGTCACTCAGCTGATGAATATAAATAGGTGAGGTGCATCCTTCATTTGTACACACTTTTCACTCAAGCAATTTTTCTAGAGAGAGAAGAAGAAGTGTGATGGAAAGAGGAGGATTTGTCTTGGGGTTTTAAACTATCTTGGTTGAGTTCTATATTGAGGAAGTTTTGCGGGGTTTTCTCCCTTGTGGTTTCCTCGAAGAAAAATATCTATGTTCTTTGTGTTGTTGTGTTTGTTGTTATTTCAATGATCCTACTATTGTAAATTATTTCAGAGTCCCATATAAGCAATTAAGAAAACTTAACATGAGGAAGCTAGTAGTGAAGGGTGTTGCAAACCATGCCTCCAAGGAATATGAGTTCTCACATTTTTTTCCATACTCAGATCCATTGAAATTTCTGTAATCAGATAAAAGGGAAGGTAAATTCATTCTACGTAAACAATTTGCATATGATGCTGTTTCTTGTGATGATTCAAAATTCGAAGTTGATGACCAAGTTGAATAATTTTTTGGAATTGAGGATGAAGTTCAATCATATCTACATCCAGATCTAGTCCCTACTCCCAATCCTAGGATTAAATGGGCTCAATAATTCATTTAGGGTGTTGGGAACATGGCTGGATATTCATTTGAGAAAATAAAAACAACATATCAATTTCAAGATGAGAGCCTTGCATTATGTAATGAAAATCCACTTCTCCAAAATACATCGTATAAAATCCTAGAGATATACTACATGATGGTGAGATATGATCAATAGTTCCACATTTTTTATTTCCATGATTAACCAAAACATGAAACCATGGATAAGGAATATGAGTCACTGAATAATAATGAGACACTGGATCATGTCTCTCTTCCGCCAGGAAGGAGATAAAAGTAAATTTCTACATGGTAAATTGGAAGAATAAATATACACGAAAAATACTAAGGGGTACACTAATGATTCTCTCTTGACATGCAAGCTCATGAATCCATTGTATGGAATCAAGAAAGCCTCCAGGGCATGGCATCCCAAGTTAAACTCTTCCATACTGTCACAAATATTTGAAAGATGAAATTTTGGCTACAAAAGCAACAACATTTCTTCTCCTATATGGCATCAGATTGGAAGAAGGTGGAGAGGTTCACATGCACTCTACTAGCTAACTAGTGCACACAACGTCCATTACACGGCATTACTACTCTATAGAGGTGAATACTACAGAAAATTTTCACAAAGCTTTTAACTGAGGAGAAATTCATCTCTTGGTGTGAAAGATTGATCCAGTTCCCTACTGTTCATTTTTAGGGTTTTTTTCCCATGAGGTTTTCCCCATTTTCTCAGTTTATTAAGCAGTTACTTTTCTTCATTAGATTGTATGGGTGAACTTTGGTCTCTATTGCAAGGGCCCAGGTTGTCCAAGTTTGGATTAATGGGGGGTGTTAGGATTATTATAATCCTCCCTTGTCCACCATAGTCTAAATGTCAGTGTCCTAGCTTAGGAGTATGTTGCCACTTCACCAGTGCCATGGGGAACTCATTTGGGGCCCACCTACCACTTGATGTACCTTTCTTCATGAGTTTAGGATATCCATAGGACAATCCATATAATTTAGGAATCCACATAAATTCATGGGATTCCCACCATCAGTTCAACCTAGTCTATGTTGAGTTATGCTCCAATGGACATCAGTTAGTTGATCTTCAGTTATTATAGCACCATATTTGCATGATTTAAGGAGGTTAGGAACCTTTTATCTCCTACCTTGGTCAGTTAACTGATTATGAACTAATTTATTTGTCTTGATTTACACTAGTGAGTCTCCATTGGTAATTTTCCCACAGTTAGTGATATTTGGAGTTGGTTCAAGTCATGGAATCCAAATCACACCTAGTGGATTCAAATTATTTTTATTGTATCATGGTTGTATCACATACAAATTAATTATTATGATATTATGGTTATGTTGTCAATTTGTTTCCTCATGTATGAATAATTTCACGATGATTGTTTAATCACTCTAATACTAAAATTCTTCTTCCTCATTCATTCTTCTTTCACAATAAGGTCAATTGATCCCGATGATACCATAGATTTTCTAAATTTAACAGAGACCTAAAATATAATTTGATGAATGTGCTGAAGAGGTCAAACAACGACAGAAATGATCAAACTAACTATGGATGTGAAGAGCACATTTCTATATAGATGACTCTATAGATGGAGTGATCTTGCGAAAAATTTCAATAGGTTCTCCTATGTCATCATGTTCCAACACTTCAGAACCTATCGATGTTGAGGATCGACACACTTCAAAAAACAAAAAATTATAAAGAATGATTTTTTTGGTATCATTATAATTTCTTATCACAATATTGGTATATCAATTATTATATTTTGTCATATTGTTTTATCCGATGACTAAATAGTCATTTTTAGTTGTAATCACTTAAAATTGCTCAAATTTGGTTATATTTTAGTTTAAAAATGTGTGGTGACCAAAGTATTTGGTGGTTTAGTAATTTATTTTGCATGGTTAACAACTTTTTTGGTTGAACGATCATTAATCACCCATTTTCCTACTAGTGGACTATCATTGATGTTATGACAATTGATCTTATTAAAGTCAACCAGACAGAAATGGTATTGATTGGGAAATGGGATGCGATGATTGGGATATGGGTTTAGCTAATGGTATAGGTGGGGGTCGATGAAATGGTTAGGAATATGGTCGACGATGCGACACATATGGAAGTAGTATGTTGAAAATTAAACATGATAGGTAACAAACCTTTCAAGGGAATACATGTTTTGATTGTAGTAAGCATAGAAACTGAGTCTGATGGTGGTAAAATTTACAAAGGGGTTATAACGATGTTCATGAAAATTTTCAAGACAGGATGTGGGATGGTCGATGAAAGAAGTGAAGTGACAGATGGAAAATATATTGCAAGTGATGAAAATTTGGATTGAGGAGGGATTTTTTTGAAAGAATTTGAATTGTTTTCTTCAGAGACTTAGAAATATGTGGTGGGGGCATAGGTTAAATGCCCAACTGGATTGGTGAATTTGTTCCTTTAGGGAATGGTTGGATCATGTTTAATTTCTTTAATTTGGGAGAAAGCATGATAGAGTACCAACAAGTTTGGTAACATTGGGGGTTATAGTTAAGGTTGGAGCTACTGATGTTGTAGACTGGGGAATTTATTCTTCTAAACAAGTTCGGTATGGATGTGGGGTTTTGTTTGGTATATTATATGGTTCCTCCTCATGATATTTTTGAGTTAGTTTCAATTTTTTCTAATGGGGAGCTAGTGGTGAAGTGTTTACCTTTGTTGCTACCGACGGTGCTAAACTTCTCTGCTATGCAAATTCTTTTGTATCTATGGATAAGTGGTAAATTTATTTTTGGATGATCCAACCATGATGCTCTTATCCTTCTATCAAAATCCTGCTAAGTCCTCCTCATTCTCATAATTCAATAATAACTTCCTCTTCTTGGATTTCTGACATGTGCATTTACCTTTGATGTTTTGGTGGTTTCTGTGCATCTCCTCAACTACTTAGTCAATATTCTCCTTTAGGTGTGGTTCATAAAAGTTAGGCTCAGCTCCTTCTCTAATCAATGATTCCTCTTCTTATTCATCATCCGAATCTCCATTCATGCTGTTGATTGGTTCTTTCCTTTGAATGCTCAACGAAACATTTGTTATATGTTGTTTTGATAGTTCATTTTTTGGGCCAAATGTTGTGATGTAGAAAGTAGTCTCGCATTGGTATTCAATTAACCATCCATCAGGGGAAAAATTAGCTTCAATTGTGAATACCGGACCATATTTTGAATAGGGATTACATTATTCAATTTCCTAGATAGATCAGAAAATAATTCGTAGATATTCAGATAGTAATCGAGTTGTTGTGCATCTCCTCCTTGTTAGGATTATTAATCCTCCCTTGATCAAACTGTATATTAGATTAATTTATCCTAACTTACAAGTTTTAATTAATTAATTATGTCCACTACTATCATTGGGTCCACTAGGCCTAATGGGGCCACTTGTACTAGTTACTAGAGTGTGGGGAACACTGCTAGAGGCTATTTTCCACTGACTGCACTTGCATGCATAATATTAGGCACCTCTTGAGCCAATCCCTACATTTTAGGAGCCACTGGAAGTCCCGGCACCAACCTCATTTAGTCATTTGGATTTGGAACTAGTTAAGCTTAGTTAATTTCCAGTTACATTCAGTTAGATCACAATCAGTTCAATTAGTTCTAGTTATGAATGGTTGCAAGTAGATTAGGCGCCTTTGCTCACCTACCACTTTAGTTAGACTGAGTTAACTATTTATTACTAATTGTGTGAGTTGTTTAGACATATGGAGTTATCTATTTGGACTCTGATAATGATTGAGACATCTTGAGTTAACTAGTCAATTAGGTACAATCACATCTAGTTGGTAGATTCAAATTCTTTCCTAATGGATTTGAATTATTCCTATGTAAACTATTGTAACACAAGATTTAATGAATACCAATGATACTGTAATTACCTGAGCTATACTCATCCATTTCCTGTGTGGTTTGCATTGTTCAGTGTGGACATTCATTCTCCTTTTACCGCAACAATAATATTTGACTCATTGCTTGAAGATTGAAATAGAACAACAATTTTAACATGGTATAAGAGCCATATAAGGAAGAATTCATGTTTGTTTCTCTCCATTGAACACCAGAAGCAACTGGGTTTCCACAAAAGTCCCCAAGATTTTCTTTCTTCCTCCGAATTTATTTAGAGTGGCAGTGCGGGCATGACGAACCCTGAGAAATTGTTCATGTCAAGAGGAAAGGAATGATTCTAACATAGTTCAAATTTTTTAGTGTTTTGTTGTGAAAATCCATAGGTGCTGCATAGCTTGTGTGAAGATTTGTGTTTTTCCAACATGATAATTTTGGATTCTCAACCTTCTACTCCTCAGATCCTTACACCCTTCAATTACATTTATCGGAGGGAAGATATGCAGCTGGCCTTGCACAAGCTTGGCCACTACAGGATAATACTTGGAAGGGAGGTTGAGCCCCATCAGCCAGTTGAGAAGAACAAGTTTCTGAACCTCTTAACTGAAACTTTCGGTTATCTATGCACTCATATATCTAGAGATTTCATATTCCACATTGTAGGTTTGAGGACACCCAGAGAATCCTGGGAGAAGCTTGAAGACTTGTTTGGAAAACAAGATGATCTTCGGGGACACCTCCTGGAGAATGATCTGGTAGGATTACATACCAACAATTTTGAAATAGTAGAGAAATTCTTTCCTAAATTCAAGTCTCTTGCACTCCAATATAGACAGTGCAGAATAGAAAGAAAGGATGAGAAAAATGTGCTCTCCATTCTTAGCAAACTTGGTCCAGAGTATTCAGTATTTGTCTCAATCTTCAATTCGAAAAGGGATTCCTTTCCTGATTGGAAAATTCATTCACTTGATTTCTTTTCTAAGTCCTTCATCATTAGAGGAAATTTCAACCCAAAATGGGCCTCCTAAGGAAAATAATAAAATGATATTTAAAATAATAAAATAATATTTATTAATTTTGGAGGAAGAAAAGCAAAAAACTACTCTTTTTGTTCGTATTTTTGACATATCTCCCCGTGTTTTTACTCAAATTTCGATTAGGAGAGCTCATTGGATGTAGAAATAAATTCCCCATCGAATGAGTTCCCACTCGGCATTCTTTTTATGGACCCCACTACCCCAAAAACAAGAAATAACTGAAAAAACATGTTAAATTCTGCATCCAATGAGCTCTCCTGATCGAAATTTGAGTAAAAACACAGGGAGATATGTTGAAAATACGAACAAAAAGAGTAGTTTTTTTTTATGATACATATCCCCAAATTTATATTCAAAAAATGTTTAATACCTATACGGTATTTCAAATTTTAAGCAATTTCATTGGATAACACATGATGGCATGGAATTTGATTTAGGTTTGAAAGGCCCATTTTGAGTTGAAATTTCATCTAATGTAAGCAGCAAGAGAAGTTGATTTGAACGAGAGTCATCATGACCTCCAAAGACCAATCTCTCCTGGTGACAGACTCTTCCAAAGCACAAGACAAAGGGAAATCAAAGAAGAAGGAGCCCAAAGTAGCTGATTCAAAGCCTAAACATAATCAACAGACTTCAGAAGGAGCCTCCGAGTCCAAGAAAAATAGTTATGTCCCTATTGTGTGAAGGGTTACCATATTGAATATCATTGTATGAAGAAGTAGATTGATCAAATGTTAGCTCTTCTCAAACAACATAGCATTTCTCTCCCACAAGGAGAAAAGAATCTTGATGAAGAACCACCAACAAAAGATGATGAAAGGTGCCATGCTTTAAAATCTAGCCTTACTTCGTATACAACATACATAATTGATTTAGGAGCATCCAACCACATGGTTTCCTCCAAATAATCCTTCTCATCCCTCACACTATCAAAGGGGCCTAATATTCACATGGGAGATGATTCCCAGATTCTAGCAAAAGGAAGGGGCTCAGTCATAGCGAAGCATGGTGAGTTCAAGAATGTCCTCTAGGTTCCCTCCCTTACAGCTAACTTGTTGTCTATTTATCATATGACTCAAATAGGCTCTCCCAAGAGAGTTACATCCGATTCAGAAATAGTTGAGATTATAGAACAATCCACAAGGAAGCTCATAGAGAAAGGTATTGCAAATCACTATACTAAAGCTTATGAGTTCTCACATTTCTTACCTGTCTCTCCTCCTACAAATTTAATTTCTCATGCTAACAACACCAGTAAGATTTAACATGAGAGATTTGGCCATCTCAATTTCAAATATCTGCAACAACTCCATAATGATAAAATGGTTGAAGGTTTTCCTTCCATCCGAACTTCCAATGGAGTATGTGCTGGTTGCTTGGTAGTTAACCATCCAAAAAAGAGGTATGATGTTCAGAAGGAACATAGAGTTGCCTCTATACTTGGTTTGATACATAGTGATGTAGCTATACCTATTCCCACAAACTCCATTAATGGTTGCAGGTATTTCCTCACCTTTATTGATGGTTGTTCTTGGTACTGCTGGGTCTACTTCATGAAATAGAAATTAGAAGTTTTTGAGACTTTTAAAGTTTTTAAGGCTATGGTTAAGAACAGTTTCAGTAATAAAATCAAGTCTATAAGATCTGATAAAGGAGGAGAGTACATCAAAGGATACTTCTAGAGTTTCTGTGAATCAAATGGGATTCAAAAGGAACACTCAGTTCCATACACACCACAACATAATGGTGTTGCTGATAGGAAGAACAGATCATGAAAGGAGATGTCAACATGCCTTCTAAATGCCAAGCATATTCCTCCTTCTCTTTGGGTTGAAATTGTAAATTGTGCTTCTTATTTGTAGAATAGAGTGTCGCATAAATCAGTGGTTGGTGCCACTCCATTTGAAGCATTGCATGGGTATAATACCAATGTCCCTCATCTGAGAGTTTTTGGTTCCAAATCTTGGGCCAGAATACCACTTGACAAGAGGAAGGCCTTCCAAGCCCAAAGTAGTGAATGCATTCCGCTGGGATATGCAGAAGATGCGAAAGCTTACAAATTTATGGAGGTTACAACCATGAGATGCTTCATTGAGAGGGGTGTCTGGTTCGAAGAATATTAGTTGTATGACACACCACCATCAACAACATAGGAAGGTATAACCATTTATCCACCTATTTTTGATGATGATGATTTGCTATAGGTTTGAGATTCAGATGAAGAAGATAAAATCCATCATGATCCTATAATTGAGACTGAACCTCATGAGATTCTAGATCTAGAACCAGTATCCATTCCAAATCAGAAGCCTAAACCTAGATGAGTTCGAAATATTCTAGATGCAACTCGAAGTGGTGCTGGAAATCCAGAAGACAGAAGAAGAACCAGGTCCCAGTATCAGAGTGAAGATGTTGCACTATCTCTTACAGATTTTATCCCTATAGAGTGGTGGAACAAAGTTCTAGGTCGGTGCTACTTGATTATTGCGAAAGATAAGCTACATGTCCCATAGAAGAATAAACTTGGTCATTCTCTACCTTCACCATCCCAAAGAAACATACAAAGTCATCAGCTAAGAAGAACATTGAGAGGTTCACATACACATCTTCAGGATGTTGCTGCATAGATGGACCATGCTGTTACATAGAGCNCTAAGGAGGAAGCTTCTTTATTCTAAATATAGATTGCATTTTCCTATTTTCTGCTTATTTTGAGGGGGGGGGGGGCGTTCCCATGATGTTTTCCCCTATTTCCTCAGTTGTATTAAGCAACATTATGTATTTTAGATTGTATTTGGGTGACTTATGTCCTTGTTTCTAGGGCCCATAGTTGTCCAAGTTAGGATTCAAGGGGGGTGTTAGGAGTATTAATCCTCCCTTGATCAAATTGTCTATTAGATTAATTTATCCTAACTTAGGAGTTTTAAATAATTAATTATGTACACTAGTACCATTGGGTCCACTTGGTCTAATGGAGCCACATGTACCAGTTACTAGAGTGTGGGGAACACTACTAGAGGCTATCTTCCACTGACTACACTTGCATGCATCATATTAGGAGCCTCCTAGGCCAATCTATACATTTTAGGATCGATTACGAGTCCCGACACCAACCTCCTTCAGTTAGTTGGAGTTGGAACTAGTTAAGCTTAGTTAATTTCTAGTTACATTCAGTTAGATAACAATCAATTCAGTTAGTGCCAGTTATGCATGGCTGCATGTGGATTAGGCGCCTTTTCTCACCTACCACTTCAATTAGACTGGGTTAACGGTTTATTACTGATTGTGTGAGTTGTTTAGAAATGTGTTGTTAGCTATTTGGAATTTGATATTGATTGAGACATATTGAGTTAACTAGTTAGTTAGGTACAGTCACATCTAGTTGGTAGATTTTAATTCTTTCCTAATGGATTCAAATTCTTCCTATGTAAACTATTGCAACAATAGATTTAATTAATGACAATGATATTGTAATCAACTGAGCCAGACTCATCTATTTTCTATGTGGTTTATTTTTTTCAGTGTGTATCTTCATTCTCCTTTTACTACAATAATAATATTTGACTCATTTCTTGAAGATCTAAATGGCACAACAATTTTAAAACTATTGCACCCTACAAGTCCTAGATGCTTGTGGGGTTGAGGTTGAGATAGATGTGGGATAGCTACAACAGATCAACTAGGGCACCCTTAATTTATCAAATTTAGTTTTTACCACTTGGAACCAATTTTTTAGAAGCATTTATTTCTTGCAAAACTAGATGGTGATCCCTTGGGTGTGAAAATTCTAAAGTTTTTTATTATTCCCAGTGTCATGCTAATGAATACCGTCTCACCAATTGGGGGTGGTATTTTGAACTCTCGTGATAATTTATAATAAATTCCTTAAGTAATATTGATATAGTATTATTAATAAAATATGTTCCTCTATTGTTGATTAACATGAGGGGACATCTGACATTAGTAACAATTTTTTCATAAATAAACTTTGTTGTGACTTCACTTGTATATGCTTCAAGTAGTTCCGCTTCAACCCATTTAGTGACGTATTCGACTACAATGATGATGTATCGAGTGCTCGTTTGTTTTCTAGGTGCCGAAAATGGAGCAACAAAGTCAATGGCCTAGATTTCAAATGTTAGACTTGGGTTAACTGATATTAATTCCATTTCATTGCATCTGAACAATCATCCCAATTGTTGGCATTTATTACATTTACTAATAAAATCCTTTCAACATTTATTCAATGTTGGACACCATAATCCTGCTTGAAATATATTTTTAACAACTATCTCAACTTGAAAGTGTTTTCCTGCCATCCCTGAATGTGCTTCGTTGATGATGACATCTTTTTCATGGCCGAGGACACATCGATGGAGTATGTCATCTTGTCCTATTTTTAATAAGAATCCATTAATTAAAGTGTATGGTCTTAATTTCATAACTAATATATCACTTTTCTTCTTGAATTCCCCTTTCAAATCTTGTCCTTCGTATATTAATTGGGCTATATTTTCTAGACCAGTCAGTATGGATTTGACTCTGAAAAGGTGGTCATCACATAATTCATTTTCCATTCCAACAAAATTCTCTCATTTCTATATGTTACAGATGAGCATGTTCGAAATTGGACTTCTTTGGTTGGACTATTATCTCAAATTCAAATCCTTGAAATAGTAAAATCCATTGGAGTATTCTTCCATGGTGCAATAATTTATTAACTAAATACTTCAAGGCTTGATGATCTATAAAAAATTACAAAATTAGGGTTAGCCAATAAGCAATGACACTACTTTTGTAGAGCAAAAATCATACCTAGCCTTTCTCACTTTGTGGTTGAACAATTTTTCTTATTTAACTTTTTGTTAACATAGACATTCAGATAGTTGATCTCGTTGTCACCTAGATGGGTGAGTATTGCACTGGATACAATACTCAATGCGTCAATGTGTACATGAAAGTTGTTGGAACAATTTGGGAATCAAAGGATCACGCCTTCGACCAACGTGTGTTTAAAAATATCAAATTATTTTGCATTATTGTGTCCATGTAAACTCAACATTTATTTTGAGCATCTCCTCTAGGGGAGTGCCATATTTTAATAATGTCAAATGAATTTATGATAGTACCCTATATGTCCTAGAAGTATTCTGACTTGTTTAGGATTCACAAGTGACTTTAAGTTGAGGATGCATTTTATCTTTTCCAAGTCTACCTTGATTCCTTCTTTACAAACAACAACGCTCAAAAGTATTCCAATGGGTGTGGAAAAGATAAATTTCTTCATATTTAATGATAGATGAATGTGTCTACATCTTTCTAAAATCAGTCGAAACCATTGAACATGATATTTTAACATGGTATATATGGTCCATTTGTCAAAGTAAATAGCCATAGTTTTATATAGGAAGCCTCGAAAATATTTGATCATGATTTTGGAAAATATTGAATCTATATTGTTTTCAATAAAAAAAACATAAATTTGTATGAGAATGACCCAAATTCACGTAAAAATGTAGTCTTATGTTGATTCTCTTTTTCTATGGGAATTTTAATGTAGCCCGAAAATCCATCTACGAAGGAGTGACATTTGTGGCCTACAAATTCATTGATAATTTCATTCATGAAAGGCATAGGGAAAAAATATGTGAGGGTTATTCTGTTTAATACCCTAAAATTGATGCAAATACAAAGAATTTTTGGGTCGTTCTTCTCGGTCTAGATGACCATTGGGATAGCCCATTATGACTAATCAATTGCACATATGATTCCATCTACTAGCATAATTTCTATTCTTTCTTGACTATATCTTTATAGTTGTGGGATAATTTCTATGGTTGTTTCTTGAAAGGTTTTGCATCCAGCATATTAATATCTATCTTCATTTCTCCTATTTCTTATACTAAGGCTTTTAAGTCTTTATGATATTTGTAAAAAAATTCCTGATTTTATTTAAGGAGATTTACTATCAATATTTCGATTTCTTTCATCTTGATTTGTATGGTCCATCCATTTAGGTTGTTTTGATTTGTAAATGAGTCATTCTCTTTCTTTAAATTATATTAAATATGGGGAAAATATTTTTCTCTAATCTCTCCATATTCTTCCTTATATTTGGTAGATACTTTCATGAATGATTTAACTAGATAGACTATGCAAGGGTGATTATTCTTCCATTTGAAATGTTTCGTTGGGGTATTATCATTTTATAATCCCAAGCAAGTTGGGAGGTGGAATTGCTTATTTTGGTGGGTCATGATATTATTGCAAGTTGAGCACAATTGATGAGTAGGCATGGTCTTGATTACACCGACCCGTCGTTATGTTGATTTAATAAAATTTGAGTTTCCTATACAACTTAGGTTAAGACAATATTCGATGGGAGTAAATGAAAAATATTTAATGAAATTTTCTTTAAGATACTTCCAATTAAATTTCTTACCTCGTGTTTCTTCGATCTTGTACCATTTACAAGGAAATTTTTCTAGTGTAATTGGGAACATATGTGGCAAGTCCCGTTCATCTTTATAACCAAGTATTTCCCATTATTTTTCTCAGGTAGCGATATGGTAGACTAGATACTGTCCTTGGTTGAATTTAGGATTTTTTCCTTTTCCATCAACTTATTTCCTCCCAATCGCTCAACAAAGTAAGTAAAGGATGTCATCCAAGTTTGAATATGATACTAATGAGTGTCACACCAATGAGTGACTACACCAGTGAAGGTTTTGAATAAATTTTGTAGTCGTCCTTACTCTCTCATTTTTATAAATTTCGTTGACATGACTACATGGTGGCTCACGTTATTTAAACCAAAGTAGTGATAGATTGGTTAGTTCATTTCTAGTCGACATCAAAGTTGGATACTATTTGGTGTTGGCGTTCTTCTCTATCGACCGAGTTTTAGATCCCTTGTTTTTCAACAAAGACCAAGATATTGGCCTGACAGAGTATAACTCCAATGGCAACACCTGTGACGCAGATGAGGTATCGCCCAAGATATCTTTAGGAACTACCAGAACCAGATTTCTATAGTGATCTCAGGGGATTTTCTTATCATAGCACCATCAATTCACTCGACTGAAACCAAGGAATAGGATTCTGTCTTCATACATACATCATCAATGAATATAACATATTGATCTTTCGACATACATAACAACATATAGTCTATATGATTAAACACGCACTAACATTCCATACAATTTATACCATTTTGATGCTCGACACACTTAACAAATTCATTCACGACATATATTCATTCAATCATAGACACAATTATTAAAGACACAAAGACACAAATTTTAATGTGGAAACCCATATGGTAAAAACCACAAAGGCGCTCTTCATCTAGAACGAGTAATAATTGAACGTCTTTGTTCTGTGCACACAACCTGTAGAATATTCTTTAGATATTATTTACAATAAATGAATTCCTTACTCATCTCATGATCTTTGGTTTCTCTCTCTCTCTCTCTCTCTCTCTCTCTCTCTCTCTCTCTCTCTCTCTCTCTCTCTTGTTTTCTCTTCTTTTTATGTTTTGTTCTCTCTTTTCTCCCATTTTCCGCAAATAGCTTGGATTGACTTAATAGGATTTTACAATTCTTGTTTTACCTATTGACTGATTCTCAACTGTTAGTTGACATGTTATCTTACTAATTTAACACATCCTGTTCCATCTAAAAATAGGAACTATCGACCCAGTTTACAATCATGATTTATTTCCAAAAGTGGACTATTAGTCTAACTAAATATTTACCAAAAATAGGTCAAAATCCTTGTTTCGAGTTACTTTTCTCCTCTTTTGTCGCAGCTTCTTCCATCGCAGTATTTTCCTATCTTGTGACCAAAATATTTGTCTTTCCCAACAAGTTTATGTTGATCTTTTCTTGTTTTTCCTAGGGCCAACAGGCCCCCAACACTCATATCTAGCTCATCCCAAGCCACTTTAGTATGAAATTTTTTTCGGTACGATCTTGTTATGAAAATCTTGACATATTTTCATTACAGTTTTTGCTTCTTGTTGCACCTCTTCATGGAATTTTTGCAATTTTTCCACAAGTTCAGAACTGATATGTTTCGAAGTTGCTACATTTGTCACACCTAGTGCCTGTCACACTTTTTCATGAATTGGGTGGATTATTCCTCTATCATTTTTTGCTTCCATCTATAGCTCTACAGCATGATTTATTATTTGATGTTGTTGTGTCCACAATCTATCTACTTGTTGTTGTAAACTTTTCAAATATGCAGCCTTGTTCATTTTTTCTACAGGCGACAATTTCTTCAATTCAACCTTTATTTTATTAAAATTTGCTTTAGTAGTGTGAAGTTTTTATATGAACTTCTCCAATTTTGCATCATCTATAAATGCTTTCCATGACTAAAAAACCTATTCATATGCCTTGGCACAAAGTGCTTCCACCTCATGTATTTTCTGCATAGTTTCCTTTACTGCATTTCATTGAGCTTCCAGTACATCGGGAGGTGTACTGGGAGTCATGTTTATTTCTAGCTCTGCAACTCATTTTCAGATATTATTACCTACCTCACCAAGTCAGAAAAATTTGGCCTCAAAAAACATATGAGGTGAAATCCCTTCATCAGCGAAATTATTGCATGAATTTATAAGGTGTAATCCCTTCATCATGCCAATATTTTTCTTTGTGATCTGTCTCGACTTTATTCTTTTGCATTGAAATGGTAATATTAGAGTGTTTGAGCTGGGAAAATATATCACACTCTTTTGTATTCATTTCTTCTACTACAACCTGTTGAATAGTATGTAGTAGGTACATTGGTACTATAGAAAAATCAAAAGTCACATGATCAAGATCCTTGACCATGACATTGGTTTCTGGTGTGCCTAAGTTAATTGCTTTAGCAAAAACTTGAATTTTTCTTTGTGTAGGCATAGATGACACTTCAACGTTTCACTCTTCATATGCGCCTGCTTCTTCTTGCGACACAGTCGACTATGGCTGCTCAACCGCTACTCTAACTGCCTTTACTACAATACAAAGTGTCTGTAGTAAATATGTAATGTTTCTTACCAATTATATGTGACGTTCATCCATATTTTGCAGCTTTGAATTGCCATTTCTTTCATTCAATTTGAAATAATGTTGTAGTCATCATTAGTAATACAAATGATTCCAGTCATCTTGTCAACCTTCCTCTTCTTATGACTCCTCTCATATTTTTTAGATCGTTTTCATTTATTCCCCGAATCTAGATCTATCGGGGTCATACTGGATTCATTTTTACTGTCATAGGGAGAGATTCGTGGGATTTCTTTTGCTGCTAGATTTCCTCCTTGGTTTCCATTCTTCTTCTCTAACGTGTCATCCTTTCGTGGCTAATTTTCTGTAGAGATTTGATCATCTATGACAAGTTGTCTCCATTATTTAGGACAATCTTGAATAATCGTTTCAATTTCTTCAGAAGATAGCTAAAACTACGTATCTAGCCACTGGTTCATGGGTCTTGTCATGGATGTAGCAATATATGATGAGCCCCAACCAAAAATCTTATTATTTCGCTAAACCGTTGTATGGTTTCATTAGTAATTATTGCTTGTTTTCTGATATAGTACATGAGTTCCTCACCTTGTAAATAAAATTGAACATAGTTATCTATTTACCATTGAGAATTGTATTTGTAGTACCAAATATTATGGTATGTTGCTCCTCGACATGGTACAAGGACATCTACCCCTTGGTAATTCGATGGTTCTTCCCATGCGACAAATGAAATTAAAATCAAAATCCACAAATAATTAAAGATATTACTCTTTTCTTACACATCCTGGGCATCTTCTAGTAACATATTCCACAGATAAGTTGACCAGTTCATCAGCATTCCCGCTGCACACTGCTCTATCACAACAATTATTCCGGTGGTGCACTGGTTTGGTCGCATCTTCCTTAGTAGCTTGCTAGATAAAAATTTAGATGCAAACCGAGCAATAATGTCATTGATAGGGGAAATGGAAAATCCTCTCTTATATCTCGAGATATCATACTTCTCATTCATTTAGTTGGTAAGATTTGTATCCAGGTCCTTTCCAGCAAAGAAGGGCATTGGGTTGACCCCTGTGAGAGGAAGTCCTATGATGTATGTTATTAGATTGACATATAATGATAGTTTTTTGTATATCCATAGGCATCCTTCATGAAAACATACCAGCAGGTACTTCATGCAGGTATTCACTTCTAGTGTGCGACCAAAATGTGGCATATGCATCTACGACAACAATCCATATTTATCTAATTCTCTGGCTCACTCCATTGATACCACGTGAATAGGTCCATCCTCTGTCTCTCAAATAGTGGTCATATATCGCTTCATCTCAAGTTTGGAGAGCTTCCATAGGTCATGGTTAATAAACCCCATCTTTTTGAAATTTTGGAGAATGTCCATCGTCACATGGACTCCTTTTGGTATGGATGGATTTACCAGCTGATATTTGGAATTTTTACCAACAATTACTTTAGGTGCCTCCTGTTTCCTCAGAAGAATATGATTAGGCAATAAGATGTCCAACCCATATCCTCTTGCTTACTATCTAGTGGAGGTCTCGTTCTTTGTTTGTGACTAGTTCCATGATCAAAGAGTTTTCTTCTTGATGGGTCGGGCTGGTCCAACTATAAAATAACTTATATGATCGACAATGGTTGTGAGACAAATTTTTTAGTCTCTTCCCTAATAGGCGTAGACACCAAAATATCCATGCCTGATTATGAAACAATGCTTGTTCTTGAAACATAAATGACCATGCTCTAAGGAAAACAACTTTGGATCAAATGGTTGTAGACAGATGGTTCAACACAAGAACTCAGCCAGTCAAATGCAAATAAATGATCAAGATTTGACACAAAGATGAAGTAGGTTGATGCATGTGAAAACTTGTTTTATCACATGATCCTGCACTAAATGGAAAGTGGTGGAGACAAATTTTGTCTCTTGGAGCAATATTTCTTATCATTTTAATGAAACCACCAATCAAACCATCAGTTCTCTTTTCAGTTCAATGGTATTTATTGTGCATTAATGGAAGAGGTGACCAAATACCCTGNGGAGCAATATTTCTTATCATTTTAATGAAACCACCAATCAAACCATCAGTTCTCTTTTCAGTTCAATGGTATTTATTGTGCATTAATGGAAGAGGTGACCAAATCCCCTGCCACTAGAATCTCTTGCTACTTAAGTTAACTATCAACCACCTATCACTTGCAACCAAAATCAATCATGTGACAATAGTTCTTATCTTGAGAAAGACATATATTTTGCGACAACAACACTTATAAACTTGCAACAATAACACTCATAAACTTTTGAAAATAACACTCATAAACTTGTGACTCTTTTTTTTCCTTCCCTTTTTGAACTATCAGTTGACTGAACTACGCCTATCATGATAAGGATTTAGAAAACTTCCATTTACTAACCACTTGAACGATGTACCATCTAACTTTTGTAATTGAACTGCACGTCCCCTTATGATATGAATGACAACATGTGATCCCAGCCAATATGTTCAAATATTTCCAAGATGATTCAAAATCTTACTGTCATATATGACAACATATCCGATCTGAAACTACTTATACTTAATATGTTGGTCGTGCCAATATTTTTGTTGCTCCTCCTCGACATTCTAATGATAGCTTGCAACAAAGCGATCTTCTTCTAATTGTACCAAATGCAACAATATTTCTTCTACTGCACAAACATTGGTCATTTCAGTAATCATGACTATCCTTGGATTGGGTACAATATATTCTAGTGGCACAACAACTTATTATCCATAAACCAATCTAAATGAAGTTTGTCCCATTATCATTTTATAGGTTATGCGGTAAGCCCATAATACCCCAGGTATTTTCTGATCCCAATCATCCATATGCTCATTACATATTTTTTTCAATGCATTCTCCATAGTCTTATTTGAGTACTTCGACATCACCACTCGCTTGTGGGTGATATGATGTTGTCTTTCGATGTTGAATCTGAAATTCCTTAGTTAATTTGTCAATCTACTGATTCACAAAATGTTTACCTTGATTGCTTATCAAAATATTTAGGCATCCAAATTGGGTCACTACAGGGTCAAGCATAAATCTTGCAGGATTCCTAGCAGTACAATCCTTTACTAGCACCGCTTTAGCCCATTTGGTCAAGTAGTATGTCACAACGATTATATAACATGCACCCGTTCATTTTCCTGGTGGATTAATAGGACCCAAAAAATCAACAACCCATTTGTCAAATTCGAGTAAAGTCACCTGTGGTACTAGTTGTTAGTTTTTCATCACATTAAGCTAGCATTATGTTAAGATCTTTTCACTGAGAGAATAACAAGCATAGCAATAACATAAGCACATCATATGAGATAAGAGACACAAAGAGTTTTGATCGGGGAAACCATAAATGGAGAAAACCATGCAACTTCCTCTAAGATAGTATCACCACAAGATGTGATACCCAAAACAGTAAGATGACCTCCCAATAAAGTAATAGCCTTATATCTTCTATCAAGCCCAAGTATTTCCTTCTCCAAAGGTGCGCCACACTTGAGAGAGCAAGTGATGTATTTCACAAGTGATAAATAGAGAGACTCTCACTCTCTATTTATATTCATCCGTTCACTTGAATTACATTTTCACACGTAGGCTCGACCTAATATTACTTACCGTAGCCTACACCTTAATTAGTGTATAATAACTCAAGTGCCCCGAAACTGTGGGAACTTACCTAATGACTTGATATGTCTTGTTTACATTATTAATCCTCCCGATCGGAACATCGGGGTAAGACAACATGACTCAAATGCATAATAGAAACATCCTGGAATAAACATCGGGTTAGAATACATGAAATACATAGAAGAATACTTTCCGAAGTTACATATACATCAACACTCCCTCTTAACTAGGAAGGTATTCTTTCGACACACAATTTTCAGCACTGGTCTTCTTCTCTGTATCAATTGGATCATCTCGTCTTCAAGTCATCTTTGTCTTCAAGTCATATTCATCTTCAAGTCATCTGGATCTGGATCATCTCTTGATCTGGATCATCATAGTACGTCATCACTGGATCTGGATCATCATCACTGGACTGGATCTGGATCATCACTTGATCTGGATCTCTTGGAGTCATCATAACTGGATCTGGATCATAGCTCGATCTGGATCTCCACTGGTCATCATCATGTGTGTACTATGCCATCATAGGAAGTTCTACAGAACCAGCCCTTTTTCATGCTGGTTGTAGGCCTACTCTCATGTAGGTCTTCACCCAGCACTTACATCTGACCTAATCGTCAGAAAGGCATGCCCAGCACTCACATCTGATCATGTAGTGAACTACAATCACATCAGAAAGGCCCAGCACTCACAGTCACTAGCATGATAAGCATAATCAACTACCATCTATGAAATGGCTCTGCACTTATATCTGACCTACTCGTCAGAATGGCACAGTACTCACATCCATCCAGGATAGATCACATCCGCTCATAATGATGGGAGAGTTCTGCACTTCCATCCAGGCTGGATCACATCCGCTCACAATGATGGAATATTTTCTCACTTTCATCCAGGCTAGAACCATATCTGCTCACAATGATGAAAGGCTCTCATCCAGGCTGGATCACATCCACTCAAAATGATGAGAGATTTGTGCACTCACATCTGACTTGGTAGGAACTGAATCCTACACCCTCGTCAGAATGGCCCCCAGTCCCTGACTGAGCTACCTGGTAACTGACCAGGCACCTCCACTCTCCCTAAGAGTGGCAGTTGCCCTTACATTTGTCCTACTCGACAGAATTTCCAGCACTCACATCTTTCATGGGAGGAACTTAATCCTTTAGCCATGACCAGAATGGCTCAGCCCTTACATCTGACCTGCTCGTCAGAATGGCTCTCTCAGGCCCTGACTGAGTGTTCCTGGTAACTGACCAGGTGCCTCCATTCCTTGAATGGCAGTTAGCACTCATATCTGACATGGAAGGAACTAAATCCTCTCACCATGATAGAATGGCTCAACCCTTACATCTGACCATGGAAGGAACCAATCCTCTCACCATGTCAGAATGGCTATGGGTCTCATCACTGTCTCTTGGAAGGAACCTCAATCTGGAGAACACCAAGTCTCTCTCTGAAGTACTCAAACTTCATCCTAGCCAATGGCTTCATCAATACATCAGCTATCTGTTCCTCCGTTGCAACATACAGGAGCTTCACTACTCCTCTCTGCACCATAACCCTGATATAGTGATATTTGATCTCGATATGCTTCGACCTGTCATGGAACACAGGATTCTTTGACAACTTCACACAACTCTGGTTGTCACAATGTATACAAGTAGCATCCAATTGGAGATCAAATATATCAGACAGTAGCTTTCGCAGCCATACTGCCTCACAACTAGCTGAATAGGCTGCGACATACTCTGCTTCAGCTATACTCAGTGCCACACAGGATTTCGTTTTGCTAAACCAAGAGATCACACCTGATCCCATACTGAAGCAACATCCCGAAGTACTCTTCTTGTCGATGGCACTGCCTGCCCAATCTGAATCAACATAACCCTCTAGGTTAATCTTCTGATTTGCATCATACTTGAGCCCATAATCAATTGTGCCCTTCAGGTACCTTAGAATATGCTTTGCAGCAGTCAAGTGAACACTTCTCGGATCCGTCAGGTACTGGCTCAAGGTGTTCACAGCAAAGCAAATATCTAGTCTCGTGTTCATCAGGTACATCAATGACCCAATCATCTGACGATACATCGTAGCATCAACCGACTCTGACGAAGCATCACTCAATAACTTCAGGTTCGATGTCATAGGTGTAGCCATAGCCTTGCATTCCATCATCCCAAACCTCTTTAGGATCTCTACTGCATACTTCCCTTGTCCAAGGAATATCCCATCTGTATTCTGCCACACCTCCATGCCTAGAACAATAGTGCATTGACACATAACAAGAGCATCACTGGTCTTCTATCTTCAACCTTGAAGCAAAGGTTGAAATCCACTTTACTCTCAGTAAAGCCTAGAATCATCAGTAATCTGCCCATCCTGTCGTACCATGTCGAACCTCGGGATCTTCTGCAATCACTCCCTCTGAAGCGGAGCATCATACTCCCTCTTTCTTCCGTACTCTATGCATTGAAACATTCTTTACTGGAGTGACAAGTAATATCCATCTAGGATCACTAGATACTAAGATCCTCTATCTTGAACTTCTTCAAAAGTTCATCTTACACCCATCTGTGAGCTTGTCATCCTCTATCAACCTTGTGGCAAAGGTTAAGATATTCATCAAGCTCATCATGTATGCGTTATCCCATGGGTGTCTTCTAAACTCGTACAAATCCTTCTTTCATTTGCAAACATGATTATGCATGTCATGTGACTTCACTTCTATTAGCTGTAAATGTTTCTTTGTAGACTATGCCTTCTCTTCATGAGAAGCCTCATGCTACGAATCTTGCTTTGTACCCCACAATGTTTCCATATACTGCATGATGGAACTATGAACTTCTCTTCAGGTCTCGATACTACGCCCAGACATCATTCTTCTTGAACTAATCTTCCCTTTCTTCTTGGTGGCTAGAAGGTTCTGGATCAATGATGTCACTGTACTCATCATATTATTCTTTTTCTTTGAACTGTCGTCACTTGTTCTTCGGAACAAGTCTTCATTCTTCTTTGCTTGTAGGAAATTATGTATGCGATCTTTCCTACAAGTCAAATGCAATTGTATGGTTAGAAACATTTCATAAGGAATATTTATACTGGAAAACACTTATGCATAAATACATGATCATGCAACTACTTTAGCCAATACAACATTCATCCATATCTCATTGAAACTTTCTAGATGCCTTCCATCTCTACCAAGACAACATTGAGATTGTGCACTAATCCAATATGTCAGCAAAGAGGTTTCATTCTAGATAAGTAGCAATGGAGAATTTGTATAGCCCCATGAGTTACTTACCCATCACATGCATATTAGTAGTATTTTGTCATTAATGCAATCATCCTATCATGCATAATATAATAACTGAATATAAACAAATGCATAAAAAAATAATATAATGAAATGACAATTGAATACTTATCTTTATTTGTTTCGAGGGTAGACTCCTTCTTGAGCCTTCAGCTTCATCGTCTTCTTCATTCATAATAGCATCGTTTCTTATCCAAAAGCTAAGGTGGATAAGAAGTTGTTCAAGAGTTGAGTTCTTCATATTCCTCATTGATTGAGGGATCTTCTTTGGATGGTGATATCTTGATCTTCTCTTCTCTTCTTATGATTCAAGCTTCTTCTTCTTCCCAAAGTTTGCTGAAAGTAATCATTTCCTTATGGAACACATTCCTTGAATGAATTCCACAATCCTGGGAGGCCATTCAAGGTGGCCATCATCACTTCTGCATTTTTCACTTCTTATTTTACCACTTCAAGTTGTTCTTTGATTTGAGAAACTATTACGACTGTATGGTCTCTGCATTCTGGATCTTCACATTCTTGAACTGGTTTCTTTAGGTCATATTCTAATTTTTGTTCTTCCCTTCAAATAGCTTGAAATTCTAGAACAGCTTTGCTTGTAATGCAAATGTGCAAGCCTTCTATGCCAAAGCTCATTTGGCTCTACTGTGTCATGGATCAAGGCTTGTTCTGGATGGCCCTTCAATTTGTACAAGCCTCCTTCTTGTTCTCCAATCACTACTGCATCATCGATAGTCTTTCCTTTTGGCCACATGATGACTTGACCATCTAAGAATGTAACCTGCATTCCTTTTGCATCAATGCTGAAATGGAGAGAAGGTTCTTCTTGAGTTCTGGAACAAACAATACTTCTTTCATTGTTAGAGACTTACCAGAGTCTAGCTTGTATGAAGATTCCCTACTACCTTTTATTGGATATTGGTAGTCATCTCCTAGTTTCACCTTGTGAGGTGATTCATGTTCTGACAGTCTTACAAATGATTCCTTGAATCCCGTCATATGTTTGGAAGCCCCACTGTCTATAAGCCAATCATCACATCCATGAGTAATGTTACCTGTGAGAGCTGATATCAGAACATATTCATCCTCGCTTGAAGAATCTTCACTTTCATATCTGGATCTCTTTCTGGATGGTTCATCATCCTTTGCAGCATGAGCATGATGTCTTCTTTGGCCTTGACCAATTTCTTCTTGTGAAAGGATTATAACCTCATCTCCCTCTGAAACTGGAACCTCTATACTCATGTAGGTGTCCAATCCATTTTCTTCAGAGAGATCATATACTTCCAAGATTGGAAGTTGTCAACTTCGATTTGAGGTGTCCGTCCTTGTCCCGGAGTTCGCTGATCTAGGGTTTGTCACAGAAACCCTAATTTTCAAAACTTGGAATATTTTAGATCTTATTGGATAAACAGATATATCTCTTCAAATGGAGCTGTCCAATGTACTCTTTTTTTGAAAATAGTGGAGGGAAGCTCCTGAAACAGGAAGCCCTAATTTTCTGATTTCTTATGCAGAAATGCCTATTACTGTTTCTATGATATATCCGAACTTACTGATCCTCTATGTATGAAATTTCTCACTGAGGTAACCTCGCATGTTCCAGATCCAAAACCGTAGTTTTCATCATAATTGGTTTCACCATTTGGTATTTATGATCCTTTTCCCAAGGTGACCTGTTACAGGACTATTCAGAACAGCGAAGTTGTACGAAATGACACGTGTCACTGGTTCATCCTATAAGTCTGAAATTCAGGCCAAAGAAATTAAAGTCCGGAAAATTTCTGGAACATCTTCAGGAATTCCATTTGGACCTCTGTAGCCCAAGATATTGCAGATCTCCCCAGGTGTCCTGTTTATGGATGATTTCTGGAAGAGGCTGGAGCCCTAACTTGGAGAGATCATATCTCCCAGAATATAGCGAATCTGAGGCTGATTTTTTGACAGAGAGTTCATCAGGAGTTTATATTATACCCCTGAAATTTTCAGCTTCTGAGACTTCGCCAATATCAAAATATAGCAACTGTACAAAAACGTAGCAGTTTTAGTATTTAGGGTTTCTCGTAGCTCACGGTCAAACTAGGGTTTGACTTTCCTAGAGTTTCACCCAACTAAATTTCTTGATCCAGGTCTCTAAAATTTGGTTTTGATGAGGAGAAAAATCCTATGCTGGTCTCACTCAAAAATTCTTCTTCTGTAGAAAGCCATAATTTCCACATCGAAACTGAAAATGCTTGAAATTGAATTCCGCATCGACATAAAGATGCGCCCTAGGGAGGAGAGTAAGTCCACCTTACTTTGGCTGAAAATATGTGGAGAAAGATCCAAAAACAAGGAAGCCGTAGTCTCCACAGCTGCATGGTGTCTTCTTCTCAGGTTAGCTCTGATACCATGTTAGTTTTTCATCACATTAAGCTAGCATTATGTTAAGATCTTTTCACTGAGAGAATAACAAGCACAGCAATAACATAAGCACATCATATGAGACAAGAGACACAAAGAGTTTTGATCGGGGAAACCATAAATGGAGAAAACCCCGCAACTTCCTCTAAGATAGTATCACCACAAGATGTGATACCCAAAACAATAAGATGACCTCCCAATACAGCAATAGCCTTCTGTCTTCTGTCAAGCCCAAGTATTTCCTTCTCCAAAGGTGCGCCACACTTGAGAGAGCAAGTGATGTATTTCACAAGTGATAAATAGAGAGACTCTCACTCTCTATTTATATTCATCCATTCACTTTAATTACATTTTCACATGTAGGCTCGACCTAATATTACTTACCCGAGCCTACACCTTAATTAGTGTATAATAACTCAAGTGCCCCGAAACTGTGGGGACTTACCTAATGACTTGATATGTCTTGTTTACATTATTAATCCTCCCGATCGGAGCATCGGGGTAAGACAACATGACTCAAATGCATAATAGAAACATCCCGGAATAAACATCGGGTTACAATACATGAAATACATAGAAGAATACATTCCAAAGTTACATATACATCAACACTAGTGGTATCTCATCTCAATGTGAGGGTTTCCCACTTATTTGGAAGATATCACATTTACGATAATAATCTCTAGCATTTGCATGCAAAGTGGGACACCACAATTCGGCTTGTAATATATTTCACACTGTTTCCTTTCCTACATAATGGAATCCCGTGACACCAACATGTGCTTCATTCAATGCCATGAGTCGCTCATGTTCCAAGACATAGTGACGAAGAATTTCATCTGGTCCCATCTTGTATAATTGTCCAGCAATCAACTAGAATTCTACATCTTTTACAACTAATTATTTTTTGTGCTGCACTGAATCCTTCTGGTGCAAATCCTGTAGTTAAGAGATGTACAATATCTCTATAGTGATCATCAAACATATTAATAGAAAATAATTGCGCGTTAGGAATACTACTGTTGAGATTGCCAGGATCTTCTCCACTTTCTTACCTCGACAGATGGTCTGTCTCGAGTTCAATCCACCCAGCTTGACAATAATTTTGAAGTCAAATTCTTGGAATAGGAGAATCGACTGATAAATCACCCCCCCAATGATGGCTTATTGACCAAATACTTCAATGCAAAATGGTTTGTATACATCTTTAAATGTCCTCCCAACAAATAATGTCAAATTTTTTAAAGATCATATACCATAACAATTCCTTCTCTTTCTGTAGTGGTATAGTTCTTTTCCGTCGTCGACAATTTTCTACAAGCAAATGAAATGGGGTGATTAATAGAACCTTCACCTGGATGCACAAGTACAATGTCCAATGCAATAGACAATGCATCAACATGCACATGAAATTATTTTTTCCATTTTGGAAAGACCAATATAGCTGATCCAACGATCTTATTTTTAAGAACATACATACTCTCTTGACATCGCTCATTCCATTGAAACTTGATATCTTTCTTCAATAATTTATCCATAGGGGTTGCAAGCTCTACATATACTTTGATGAGTTTTCTATAACACCTAGTGTGTCCGAAAGTAGTTCTCAACTATTTGACTGTTGAGGAAGGTGGTAGGTTAACAATAATAACAATCTTGGTAGGATCCATCAATATTCCATCGTGACAAACCACATGACTCAGTAAAATTCCAAAATGGGTAAAAACAAATGCACTTCTTTAAATTAAGAGAAATATGAAACTGTGTACGTCTTTCAACCATCATTATGAGACTCTCAATGTGGTCTTTTACTATCCCAAATACCATATAGTCATCAAATTATACTTCAAGAAGTTTATGGATGAATTCTTTAAAAGCAACTAGGACTATTCTAGAAAAAATAGCAGGAGCATTTTCTATTCCAATGGGAATTACCATATACTGGAAGCATCCTCATTCCATCGCAAATGTTGTTTTGTGTCGATATTCCTTTGCAATCCTGATATGATGGTAACCAGAGAACCCATTAGTAAATGGATATATTTCTTTTCCTCTGACGCTCTCTAATACTTCATCTGTAAACGGGTTCGTGCAAGCAGGAATCATTCATCTTTCTTAGGTTGACACATATATGGATTTCATCGGTTTTCTTGTCTTGCACTACCATATGACTAATCGATTCAGATTCTTTGACATGTTCTATAATGCCTACATATATCATTTTGTGTAACTCTATCTTGAATTTTTCTGTTACAATAGTAAATTAGTAATAAATAGGTAACTATTCCTAATAGTAATTAATAATATTAAAATATAGTTTATGAAGAGAAGTGTCTCTTCAATATGTGATGGCCAAGACATATTTAAGGCAGCCATATCCATTGTAATTTATCATCCATTGAATTATATATATTTATACATTTAATTATTTGAAGATGGAACATATTCCTCCCTAAACCCGGATACGGGCTCGCTTAACCCGGGATGAAATATAACACTGGACATGGTATAACATTGGTATCAGAGCTGGCATATTATACGTGTAACATAATGAATTTGTAATAATTAATTTTATTAAAAATATAATTTTTTTTATTAAAATTTTTTGTTTTTAAATAATAATTTTAAAATATTATTATTAAAATAATAATAATATTATAATATTATTATTATCTTTTGAAATATTAAATTATTATATATATATATATAAAGGAACCAAGCCATGATGGAATTAAAAGACAAAGTTGAGAAATTGGGGAAATACATCAAGGCCCTTGTCGCTATCCAAAAAAGCTGGAAGAAAGAAACTAAAAATAACAAGGCACTTAAGAAAGAAATCAAAGAATATGGCGTTCTAGTACTAGGAAGAAAACTTGATGACAAACTAGACATCACACATGAGAAACAAAAAGAGTTAGATGACAAGATGAGTGCGATGACACAGAACATAAGCACCATGGCACATAACTTGAGCATCATGACATAAAACCAGAATACAATAATGGAAATGTTACAAAAAAAAGGTCTAATACAAACCTTATCAGTAACTCATATATGTTGGACCACTATGTCAACAAAAATGAGAGTAACAAAATTGATTAAGAAAATAAACAAGACAAGGAGACAAAATATCTTAGGGATGACCAAACTACCAATAATATATTTGATAAAAATGAGCTCGACCAAGATCATAATGAGAGTCAAGCCACTATCATTGACAATAAGGATGATCCATACAATGACAAAATATGGGTCCTACAATATGAAAGGGAATCCAAGTCAAATGAATTAGATATCGTAGAGTCATCTTCTACCTTAACTGTTCTACCACCTTGGATAAACCTAAATGTAACACTATCAGGTGACTTGAAGTCTGAGAAGCCTCATGAAGCACCACTTCTTGAGATAACTCATAAGGATAATAAAATGAAAACATTATGTGATGGAATCCTAAGTATTTTATGACAAGCGGTTTCTAAAACAAAGCTTGATATGGTCAGTCACACAAATATTCCTCGTATTCATGTATAAGGAAAATGGGACAACAATAGTAAACATAATGGATCAAAAATTCAAGTTACAAATGAAACAAAAATGACAAACTATTGTGTAAAGACCAAGCACATAACTAATGCCAATTCTAATAAAGACATAAAGGAAGTAATGATATTGTTTCAACACAAAATGAGAATGAAAAGACGTCAACAATAATCTAAGCTTTGAGGACAAAGCTTTCCCAAGGGGAAGGCAATGTTATAACAATAAAATAGTAATAAATAGGTAACTATTCCTAATAGTAATTAATAATATTAAAATATAGCTTATGAAGAGAAGTGTCTCTTCAATATGTGATGTCCAAGCCATATTTAAGGCAGCTATATCCATTGTAATTTATCATCCATTAAATTTGTAACACCTTGGTTTTGACCCTATGTGCAATAATCGTATATGATGTATATATTGTAATTAATCATGGTGTGGAGCTATAGGAAAAATCCCAACCATGGATTATCATTTTATGTTCTAGTGATTAAATCGGTGCCTATAGTATTTTGTGCTAACCAGCCACGATATAATGTTGGACACCCTGTAAATATGCATTTTAATTAAAATACCCACAACCAGCTATGTCAATGCAACCATAATGAAAAAGGCATGATTTCCTAAGGATAAGGGGGGGGGATGTTTAACCTTTGCGTCCATTGGGGAACAACCATGTGTCATAAGATGAACCCACCTAGCTTCCAACCACCTTTTTTTTTCTTACTCATCCTTTCCTTGTCTCATCCACCAACCGATTTAATTTCCAGGAGTTTGTTGGCTAGTTATTTCCTTGAGGGATGTATTCATGGGAAACCGTTAGTGTGGTAGGGCTGTCGGTCCTTTGACCATATGCATTCCTAGAGGCTGAGGGAATTCAGCTCCTCACTTGGGCAAGGAACCTCATTCTGCACTCATGTAGGAGAAAGCTTGGCCTCCAACAGATATTGGCATTCTGCATTTTTCCCTTTGACGATTGGGGTCTGTGTGTTTATTTTCCTTCACGTTGGGGCTATTCTCATCATTATACACAGGATGGGAAAATCGTTGTTGTTTTCTACATGAAGTTTGGTGTTGTGAGTCGTTTTTGCCATGTTAGGGCCATAAACATCTCTAGAATTTGTGTTGCTCAGTCTGAGCTGTTTTAACAAATTGCCATTAGAGAAATTTTGGGGTCTAAAATGGGCCTCCTCAGGAAAATCATAAAATAATAGTTAAAATAATAAAATAATAGTTAAAATAATAAAATAATATTGATTAATTTTGGAGGAAGAAAGAAAAAAACTACTTTTTGTGTTCGTATTTTTGACATATCTCCCTGTGTTTTTACTCAAATTTCGATCGGGAGAGCTCGTTGGATGCGGAATTTGATTCTGCATCCAACGAGTACTTGCACTGCATACTTTTGATGGACCCCGCTACCCCAAAAACATGAAATACCTGAAAAAATGTGATGATGATGTCATCATCACGTTTTTTCAGGTATTTCATGTTTTTGGGGTAGCGGGGTCCGTCAAAAGTATGCAGTGTGGGTAATCGTTGGATACGGAATCAAATTCCGCATCCAACGAGCTCTCCCCATCGAAATTTGAATAAAAACACAATGAGATATGTTGAAAATACGAAGAAAAAAAGTAGTTTTTTTTAATGAAAAATATGCCAATTCAACCATTATGGTTGACTTATTTTATTGAAATTCTATTGGTTCTTGAATTCCAACTCACAAAAACTTATTTTGGCACGTTTTCTTATAAGGACCATTTTAGACCCCAAATTTCCTCTAATGCATACCCAATTTGGCCTTTGTGGTGTATTTCCCTTCAAATTCTAGAGCTATGAATTGCTATGTATTTTGTGGTTGTTGGTGTTTGGACTATTCGGGATTGGAATGGAGTTTGAGTGTGCTTGATAAACCTAGTGTGTGCAGGAGCCTCACAAACAGAGCTAAAGGGATGGATTTCTTCTCTACACCCCCTGAATAGCAATGGAATGGAAGTCATGGCCTAAGGGACTGTGCAATAGAGAAGGGGATGATTCCTTGTGTTGGGTGTGTGTGGATGTATTATAATTAAGGTTAGCTCAGGTACAGGTGTGCTTAGCTCTTCAGTGAGCCCACTAGCTTAGTAGCCAACATTTCCTTCTTTCGTTAGCCTGATAAACCCAATTGTGTTGGATTGGCTGAGTTCTGTATCCTTGGATACATGTGAGCCTAATAGTTTTCCCTTACTCCTTGTGGAATCATGCCCAGCTTGGGGGTGGCAGTGTTATTAAGAGTTTGATGAGCACACTAGCCTATGGTTGGGTGGAACATTGCATTGACATAGCTGGTTGCAGGAAAAGCTTCTTCTAAGATAAGTATTCTTGTGTTTAAATCATTGCAACTTTGTTTGTTTTATAAATAAATGTGAACATGTTAAATGATGTGAATGAATGAGTGTGCTTCCACTGTTTGATAGTAATTTATGCATCTGTGTATGCTTTTTTATTTCCATGCATTTTATTAATATGTTCATGGGGCTAGATTGCCCATATTAGATAGCTAGCAACTATGTTAGTCACGTCTTTTCTGCCGAGTAGAGGGGTGGGGATGTGAAATATTGGTATCAGAGCATTAGGTTGCAGTATTGGGCTTCTATAGGCCAAGGAAATTAGTTGACAGAGGTGAGGGTAACTTCTATTGAATACATACCAACATAGAAAAAATTAAAATTCTCTTAGTATGGTATGTCAGATGACTTTGGCTAAGTCTATCTGATACATCGGATGCCTTCACCACAAGAGAGCCGATGTAGCGGCTAGAATGTTTGAAGGGAGCCACAACAATGGCATTGTTCCATTCTTTCTTCTGACATGAAGGATGACAATCCAAGAACCTTCTGATGTGGCAGAGACTTTGGTAGGTGTAATTTTCAGTCTGAGCCACTATAGTGGCTGTGACACCTGAGATGTGAACCGGTGGCAGTGGTTCAACTTGCAGAAAGGAAGCTACAATGGTGAGAAGGTAAAATAGTTGGGATCTGATGCACGTCATGAGAGGCAAGCCAACAGAAATAAAATTTGAAAATTTTTCTAAGTATGGGAGCAGTGGAAGGAAATGAAACTTTGAGCCGCTACGGAGGCGGACGAAAGTTGATGATCGAGCCGCTATGGTGGAAAAAAATTAGAGTTTGAGCCACAACAGCGGATAGCGGAAAAATAAGTTCGAATTTGAAGCATGACAGAGAAAAGATGGAAATGGAGCCGACATAGCAGGGGCTAGAAAAAAAGAACGAGTCGTAACGGTGTCTGGAAACCAAAAGTCGAGCTACTCTAGCGGCGGCTAGAAAAAGAAATTGCAGCTGACGATGGTGGATGACAAATGAAGATCGAGGTGCTACAGTGGTGGATAGAAGTTGGGGAAAGAGCTGCTCCAACAGGTGAAAAATGAGGATTGATTCGCTGTAGCGGGTGAAAGTAAAAAATATTTCCGATGCAGAAGGTGAAAATTTTGCCGAAATAGAGAAGTCAACAGGGTTTTTCAGTGAGATCTGAAGGGCTAGAAAGATGAAAAATGGTAGCCATTTTATGCACCATATTGCTCGAAATCGATGTATGTACAAAAAAAATGAGGGTGTTTCCCTTGATCCATAGGCATACTTAATGAAAACATTGCAGTAGCTGCTTCACACAGGTATTCACTTTTGGCGTGTGACCAAAATGTGGCATATGCATCAATGAAAACAATCCATATTTATTCAATCCTTTGGCCCACTCCATCGAGACCACGTGAATAGGTCCATCCTCTTTCTCTCAAACATTGGTCATATATTGCTTCATCTCGAGTTTGGAGAACTTCCATAGGTCATGGTTAATAAACCCCATCTTCTTGAAATTTTGGAGAATGTCCATCGTCACATGGACTCCTTTTGGTATGGCTAGATTTAACAGCTGATATTTGGCATTTTTACCAAAAATAACTTTAGGTGCCTCTTGTGTCCTTAGAGGAAGATGATTAGGCAATAAGATGTCCAACCCATATCCTATTGCTTAGTGTCAGGTTGAGGTCTCGTTCTTTGTTTGCGACTAGTTCCATGGTCAAAGAGTTTTCTTCTTGATGGGTTGGGCTGGTTCGGCTCTAAAATAACTTATATGATTGACAATGGTTATGAGACAAATTTTGTAGTCTCTTCCCTAATAGGTGCAGGAGACGAAATATCCATGCCTGATTATGAAACAGAGCTTGTTCTTGAAACATAAATGACCATGCTCTAAGGAAAACAACTTCCGATCAAATGGTTGTAGACAGATGGTTCAATGCAAGAACTAAGTCAGTCAAATGAATGATAAATGATCAAGCTTCGACACAAAGATGAAGTAGGTTGATGCATCCAAAAAATTGTTTTCTCACATGATCCTTCAATAAATGGAAAGTGGTGGAGACAAATTATGTCTCTTGGAGCAATATTTCTAATCATTTTAATGAAACCACCAATCAAAACATTAGTTCACCTATCAGTTCAATGGTATTTATTATGCATTAATGGAAGAGGTGACCAAAAATCCCTCCACCAGAATCTCTTGATACTTAAATTAACTATCAACTAATTATCACTTGCAACCAAAATCCATCATGTGACAATAGTTCTTATCTTGAGACAGACATATAGTTTGCAACAACAACACTTATAAACTTGCGACAATAAACTCATAAACTTGCGAAAATAACACTCATAAACTTGTGACTCTTTTTTTTTCCTTCCCTTTTTGAACTATCAGTTGACTGAAGTGTGACTATCCTGATGAGGATTTAGCCAACTTCCATTTACTAACCACTTGAACGATGTACCATCTAACTTTTGTAATTGAACTGCACGTCCCCCTGTGATATGAATGAAAACATGTGATCCCAGTGAATATGTTCAAATATTTACAAGACGATTCAAAATATTACTATCATATATGAGAACAACATATCCAATCTAAAATTGCTTATACTTAATATGTTGGTTGTGCCAATATTTTTGTTGCTCATTCTCGACATTCTGATGATAGCCTGCGACAAAGCGATCTTCTTCTAATTGTACTAACTGCAACAATATTTCTTCTACTGCACAAACATCGATCATTTTAGTAATCATGAATATCCTTGGATTGAGTACAATATATTCTAGTGGCACAACAATTTCTTATCCATAAACCAACCTGAATGGAGTTTGTCCTATTATCGTTTTACATGTTATGTGGTAAGCCCATAATACCGCAGGTATTTTCTGATCCCAATCATCCCTATGCTCATTACATATTTTTGTCAATGCATTCTCCATAATCTTATTGAATGCTTCGACATCATCATTCGCTTGTGGGTGATATGATGTTGTCTTTTGATGTTGAATCTGAAATTCCTTAGTTAATTTGTCAATCTACTGATTCAGAAAATGTTTACCTTGATTTCTTATCAAAATATTTAGGCATCCAAATTGGGTCAGTACATGGTTGAACATAAATCTTGCAGTAGTCGCAGTAGTACAATCCTTTACTAGCGTCGCTTCAGCCCATTTGGTCAAGTAGTATGTCACAATGATTATATAACGTGCACCCATTCTTTTTCCTGGTGGATTAATAGGACCCAAAAAATCAACAAACCATTTGTCAAATTCCAGTAAAGTGCCCTGTGGTGCTAGTGGCATCTCATCTCATCGTGATGGTTTCCTAGTTATTTGGAAGATATCACATATGGGATAATAATCTCTAGCGTCTACATGCAAAGTGGGACACCACAATTCGGCTTGTAATATATTGCACACTGTTTCTTTTCCTACATAATGGCCTCCCGCAACACCAACATGTGCTTCATTCAATGCCATAGGTCGCTCATGTTCCAAGACATAGTGACGAAGAATTTCATCTGGTCCCATCTTGTATATATGTCCAGTGATCAACTAGAATTCTACATCTTTTAAAACTAATTATTTTTTGTGCTGCACTAAATCCTTCTGGTGCAAATCCTGTAGTTAAGAGATGTACAATATCTCTATAGTGATCATCAAACATATTAATAGAAAACAGTTTTGCATTAGGAATACTATCGTCGAGATTACCAGGATCTTCTCCACTTTCTTACCTCGAGAGATGGTCTGTCTTGAATTCAGTCCACCTAGCTTGAGAATAATTTCGAAGTCAAATTCTTGGAATAGGAGAATCCATCGATAAATATCCCCCACAACAATGGCTTATTGACCAGATAGTTCAATGCAAAATGGTCTGTATACATCTTTAAATGTCCTCCCAACAAATAATGTCAAAATTTTTAAAGATCATATACCATAACAATTCCTTCTCTTTCCGTAGTGGTATAGTTCTTTTCCATCGTCGACAATTTTCTACAAGAAAAAGAAATGGGGTGATTAATAGTACCTTCACGTGGATACGCAAGTACAATGTCCAGCGCGATAGACAACACATCAACATGCACATGAAATTATGTTTTCCATTTTGGAAAGACCAATATAGTTGATGTAATGATCTTATTTTTAAGAACATACATACTCTCTTGACATCACTCATTCCATTGGAACTTGATATATTTATTCAACAATTTATCCATAGGGGTTGCAAGCTCTGCATATCCTTTGATGACTTTTCTATAACACCTCGTTTGTTCGAAAGTAGTTCTCAACTGTTTGACTATTGATGGAGGTGGTAGGTTAACAATAATCACAATCTTGGTAGGATCCATCAATATTCCATCGTGACAAATCACATGACCCAGGAAAATTCCGTAAGTGGCAAAAAAAAGCACTTCTTTAAATTAAGAGAAATATGAAACTGTCTACGTCTTTCAAGCATCATTCTGAGACACCCAATGTGATCTTTTACTATCCCAAATACCATCTAGTCATCAAAGTATAATTCAATAAATTTATGGATGAAGTCGTTAAAATCAACTAGGACTATTCTAGAAAAAATAACAGGAGCATTTTCTAGTCCAAAGGGAATTACCGTATACTAGAAGCATCCTCATTCCATCGCAAAGGTTGTTTTGTGTCGTTCTTCCTTTGCAATCTTGATCTGATGGTAACCAGAGAACCCATCAGTAAATGAATATATTTCTTGTCCTCTGACGCTCTCCAATGCTTCATCTATAAATGGGGCCGTAAATGGGTCATGCAAGTATGAATCATTCATCTCTATTAGGTTGACACATATATGGATTTCATCGGTTTTCTTGTCTTGCACTACCATATGACTAGTCCATTCAGATTCTTCGACATGTTCTATAATGCCTACATATATCATTTTGTGTAACTCTATCTTGAATTTTTATGTTACAACAATAAATTAGTAATAAATAGGTAACTATTCCTAATAGTAATTAATAATATTAAAATATAGTTTATGAAGAGAAGTGTCTCTTCAATATGTGATGGCCAAGCCATATTTAAGGCAGCCATATCCATTGTAATTTATCACCCATTGAATTATATATATTTATACATTTAATTATTTGAAGATGGAACATCTTCCTCCCTAAGCCCGAATACGGGCTAGCTTAACCCAGGCTGAAATATTACATTGGACACAGTGTAACATTGGTATCAGAGCTAGCATATTACATGGGTAACATAATGAATTTGTAATAATTAATTTGAATAAAAATATATTTTTTTTATAAAAAGTTTTTGTTTTTAAATAATAATTTTTAAATATTATTATAATATTATTATTATTTTTTGAAATGTTAAATTATTATATATATATATAAAGGAACCAAGCCATTATAGAATTAAAAGACAAAGTTGAGAAATTGGGGAAAGACATCAAGGCCCTCGTCGCTAACCAAAAAAACTGGAAGAAAGAAACTAAAAATAACAAGGCACTTAAGAAAGAAATCAAAGAAGATGTTGTTCTAGTACTAGGAAGAAAACTTGATTACAAACTAGACATCACACATGAGAAACAAAAAGAGTTAGACAACAAGATGAGTGTGAGGACACAGAACATAAGCACCATGGCACATAACTTGAGCATCATGACATAAAACCAGAATACAATAATGGAAATGTTACAAAAAAAAGGTCTAATACAAACCATATTAGTAACTCAGATATGTTGGACCACTATGTCAATAAAAATGAGAGTAACAAAATTGATCAAGACAATAAACAAGACAAGGAGACAAAATATCTTAGGGATGACCAAACTACCAATAATATATTTGATAAAAATGAGCTTGACCAAGATCATAATGAGAGTCAAGCCACTATCGTTGACACTAAGGATGATCCATACAATGACAAAAGATGGGTCCTACAGTATGCAAGGGAATCCAAGTCAAATGAATCAGATATCATAGATTCATCTTCTACCTTAACTATTTTACCACCTTGGATAAACCTAAATGTAACACTATTAGGTGACTTCAAGTGTTAGAAGCCTCACGAAATGCCACTTCTCGAGATAACTCATAAGGATAATAAAATGAAAACATTATGTGATGGCATCCTAAGTATTGTAGGACAAGCGATTTCTAAAACAAGGCTTGATATGGTCAGTCACAAAAATATTCCTCGTATTCATGTATAAGGAAAATGGGACAGCAATAGTAAACATAATGGAGCACAAATTCAAGGTACAAAAGAAAGGAAAATGACAAACTATTGTGTAAAGACCAAGCACATACCTAATACTAGTTCTAAAAAAGACATAAACGAAGTAATGATATTCTTTCAACACAAAACGAGAATGAAAAGACGACAACAATAATCTAAGCTTTGAGGACAAAGATTTCCTAATGGGAAGACAATGTTACAACAATAAAATAGTAATAAATAGGTAACTATTCCTAATAATAATTAATAATATTAAAATATAGTTTATGAAGAGAAGTGTCTCTTCAATATGTGATGGCCAAGCCATATTCAAGGTAGCCATATCCATTTTAATTTATCATCCATTGAATTTGTAACACCCCGGTTTTGTCCCTGTTTGCATTAAATGTATATGATGTATATATTGTAATTAATCATGGTGTGGAGCTACAAGAAAAATCCCCACCATGGATTATCGTTTTATGTTTAAGCGATTAAATCGGTGTCAATAGTATTTTGTGCTAACCAAGCATGATATAATGTTGGACACCATGTAAATATGCATTTTAATTAAAATACCCACAACCAGCTATGTCAATGCAACCATAATGAAAAAAGCATGATTTCCTAAGGATAAGGGGGGGGGGGATGTTTAACCTTTGGGTCCATTGGGGAGCATCCATGTGTCATAATATGAACCCAACTAGCATCCAACAACTTTTTTTTTTCTTACTCATCCTTTCCTTGTCCCATCTACCAAGTGATTTAATTCCTAGGAGTTGGTTGGGTAGTTATTGCCATGAGAAATGTATGCATGGGCAGCTGTCAGTGTGGCAGGGATATCAATCCTTTGACCATATGCATTCCCAGAGGCCGAGGGAATTCATCTCCTCACTTGGGTAGGGAAGCTCATTCTACACTAATGTAGGAGAAAGCTTGGCCTCCGATAGATATTGGCATTCTACATTTTTCCCTTTGATGATTGGGGCCTGTGTGGTGATTTTCCTTCATGTTGGGGCCTTTCTCATCATTCTACGTAGGATGGAAAATTCATTGTTGTTTTATCCATGAATTTTGGTGTTGTGAGTTTTTTTGGCCATGTTAGGGCCATAAATGACTCTGCAATTTGTGTTTCTCAGTCTGACCCATTTTAACCAATTGCCATACCCGATTTGGCCTCTATGGTGTGTTTCCCTTCAAATTCTAGAGCTGTGAATTGTTGTGTATTCTGTGGTTGTCAGTATTTGGACTATTCAGGATTGGAATGGAGCCTGAGTGTGCTTGATAAACCTAGTGTGTGTAGGAGCCTCAGAGACAGAGCTAAAGGGATGGATTTATTCTGTACACCCCCTGAATAGCACTGGAAGGGAAGTCATGGCTTGAGGGACTATATAGCAGAGAAGGGGATGATTCCTTGTGTTGGGTGTATGTGGATGTCTTAGAAGTCAGGCCAGCTCTGGCGCAGGTGTTATTAGCTCTTCAGTTAGCCCACTAGCTTAACAGCCATCATTTCCAACCCATGTTAGCCTGATAAACCCAACTGTGCTGGCTTGGCTTAGTTGTGTATCCTTGGATACGTGTGAGCCTGATAATTTTCCCTTACTCGTGGAATCATCCCTAGCTCAGTGGTGGTAGTGTTTCTAGGAGATTGCTGAGCACACTGGCCTATGGTTGGGTGGAACGTTGCAATGACATAGCTGGTTGTAGGACAAGCTTCTTCTAAGATAAGTATTCTTGTGTTTAAATCATTGCAACTTTGTTTGTTTTATAAATCAATATGAACATGTTAAATGATGTGAATGAATGAGTGTGCTTATTCTATTTGATAGTAATTTATGCATATGTATATGCTTTTTTTATTTCAATGCATTTTATTAAGATGTTCATGGGGCTAGATTTCCTAGATTAGATATCTCGCAGCTATGTTAGTCGCGTCTTCTCTGCTGAGTAGAGGGGTGGGGACGTGAAAGATTGGTATCACAGAATTAGGTTGCAGTATTGGGCCTCTATGGGCCAAGGAAATTAGTTGACAGAGGTGAGGGTAAATTTTGTTGAATACAGACCAATCTAGAAAAAATGAAAATTCTCTAAGTATGGTTTGTCGGATGACTTTGGCTAAGTCTATCCGATACATCAGATGCCTTCACTAGAAGAGAGCCGATGTAGCGGCTAGAATGTCCGAAAAGAGCTGCAATGGTGGTGCTGTTCCCTTCTTTCTTCCAAAATGGTGGATGAAAATCCAAGAGCCTTACAATGCAGAGGAGACTTCAACAGGTGTAAGTTTCAGTCTATCACGGTTGCGACACCCGAGATGTGAGTCGACAGCAGCGGCTCAAATTCTAGAAAGGAAGCTACAATGACAGGAAGGGAAAAGAGTTGGCATCCAATGCATGTCAGGAGAGGCAATCCGACGAAAAGAAAATTTGAAAAAATTTCGAAGTATGGAAGCGGTGGAAGGAAATGAAACTTTGAGCCGCTACAGCAGCGGACGGAAGTTGATGATCGAGCCACTACGGCGGATGGAAATTAGAGTTTGAGCCGCAACGATGGCTAGAAGAAAATAAAGGTAGAACCAATTCATGGTGGAGAAAATATGGAAACAAAGCCATTGTAGAAGCGACTAGAAAAAAAAGAACGAGCTGCAACAACGTCTGGAAACCAAAAGTCGAGCTGCTATGGCGATGGTTGGAAAAAGAAATTGTTGCCGACATCAGTGGATAACAAATCAAGATCGATCCGTTATAGTGGCATATAGAAGTTGGGGAAAGAACTGCTACATCGGGTGAAAAAAGAGGATCGAGCCACTGTAGCGGGTGAAAGTCAAAAATATTTCCGGTCGAGCGGGTGAAAATTTTGTCGAAATAGAGAATTCAACAGGGTTTTTTCGTGAGATATGAAGGGCTAGAAAGATGAAAAATGGCAGTCTTTTTATGCACCATATTGCATGAAACTGATGTATTTACAAAAAAAAAATGAGGGTGCTTCCCTTGACCTACCCTGCACTAGCGTAGGGAAGCCACAAGGGGGAAAGCCCCCTTAACCCCCTATCATCCCCCTAAGACGGTCATTCTTGTGAAAAGAAAATTCTATGTTTTGGGAAAAGTTGTCAATGTATTATTTTTCCAATTGAAGGTAAGTAATGTATGATTCATGTGAATGTTTTGCAGCTAACAATCGTGTTTATTACACATTTTGTAGAATTATAGTCACCTTCAAAGAGCAGCATTCCACATAGTGTATTGCGTTAAAGTAAGTAGTGGTTCAGCCATGAGAACCTTTAGCATGAATGATGTACAAGATCCCTATGAGCACAAGGAAGATTCTATGTGGGAAAATGTTCAAGTTGGAAATGCTGAGACAATGTCTAATGGGAGGAGATTTCAAGAGACCCCCCAAGATTTTGTAGCCACCATGAGAAGCCTAAGGGTGGAGATGCAAAATTACAGGATAGATAATGAAATATTGGTTAAGGCTAAGGAGGAGAAGAATCAGTTGAATGCAACCATGATGCAAAGTTTGACAGATATCTAGAGGAGGATGAACTCTAGAAATGGGAAAGTAAGACCAGAAGGTAGTAAGAGCAGTACTAGAAGAATGAAAAGATCTCCTAGTGAGTCATCTAAATCTGAAGGATCCGCTAGGGATTCAAGCTATTCATATCATGAGAATGAGAGGAAGAGGCGTTACAAGAACCATTCACATGATGAATTTAAGAAGGCAAGGCCTCCTACCTTTAATGGTGAGATAAAGAATGGACAAGAAGCTGAAGCTTCGGTTCTTGGGACGAGGAAATATTTCCAAGTCCAAGACTATTCAAGAATATGAAGGATACGGTAGCCATATTCAATTTGATTGGAAGAGCATCCATATGGTGGGAGCACTTTAGGTAGGTAAAGAAGATCAATGAAAGAAAGATTTTATGGAAGCAGTTCCAGAAGTACTTCAATCAGAAGTACCTTTCTGACAGGTACTATGATGACAAGATTGAAGAGTTCCATGAGTTGAGATTGGGACAACAGACCATGGAAGAATATGGAAATAAGTTCCTGGAACTTTTGAGGTATGTCAGGTACATCAAAGATGAAAAAGTGAAGATACAACATTTCCTGATTGGATTGCCTCAGTCTTACAAGGGAAGGATTGAGTTTAATGGGCCTAGAACTCTTGAAGAAGCAATAAGGAAAGCTAAGTATTGTTATAAGAAAAGTAAGGGAAAACCTGATCACCAGAAGACACGGAAGGAGAAGAAGAACGAGAAGTCTGAGCAAAGGAAGAAAGGTTTCAAACCTTCTAACTTCAGGAATTAGCAGAAGAATCCATCCCAAGTGGAGAAGTAGCCAACTAGAGTGGTGGGAGAAAATCCCATAGAACCATAACCAAAAAAAGGACCACTCCAATGTTGGAAATGTGGAGGACCCCACATGTACAGTAATTGTCCACTTGAGAATGAGAATCGAAGGCTAGCTTGTAACATTTAAGAGGTAGAAATAGTGGGTCAAGTAGCAAGGGTCATTCCTAGGATCTATGCAGCATTGGAGGACCGCCAGGAAGATCACCAGTCAACTATGGTTGAAGTTGCAGGTAAAATTGTTGAGCAATTTGTTTCTATTTTGATTGACCCTGGTTCTACTCATGGTTACATTACTCCTAGAGTAGTGGATATTTGTGCTTTTAAGAAAGTAAAGCATTGGAAACCTTGGTTAGTTCAGCTAGCCACTGAAATTAAGAGGAAGGTTAGTGGAGTGGCAGAGAAATGTCCATTGGTTATGAGTGGATTGGTCACTTATGTAGATCTAAATGGTCTACTACTTGGTTCCTATGATGTTCTCATTGGAATGGATTGGTTAGAAACTCACAAGGTAAAGCTTGATTGTTATAATAAGACTTTTGAATGCATGGATAAAGAAGGAAACCCGAGAGTTGTAAGAGGAATTCCAAACGTGATTTCTGTGAGGCATATTTCAGCTATGCAGTTGAAGAAATTCTATTAGAAAGGTTTCCAATTATATGCAGCCCATATTTTGGAGGAAATAGAGAATAAAGCTCCTAGGTTGGATGACTTTCATGTATTACAGGAATTCAGGGATGTGTTTCTTCATGAGATTCCAGGGCTTCGTCCAAAGAGAGACATTGATTTTACAATTGAACTCATGCCAGGAGCAGCACCAGTGTCCAAGACACCCTACAGGATGAGTACACCAGAAATGCTAGAGTTAAAGATGCAACTGCAAGAGTTGTTGGCGAAGAAGTATATCAGGCCTAGTGTGTCTCCTTGGGGAGCACCCATTCTGTTTGTGAAGAAGAAATATGGTACAATCAGGTTGTGTATTGATTACAGGTAGTTGATCAAAGTCACGGTGAAGAATAAATACCCTTTACCTAGAATTGATGACCTCTTTGATCAATTGAGAGGAGCAAAGGTATTTTCCAAGTTTGACTTGAGGTCTGGTTACCATCAGGTAAGAATCAAGGATGAAGACATTCATAAGACATCCTTCAACATAAGGTATGGGCATTATGATTTTGTAGTGGTACCATTTGGTCTCACAAATGCACCAGCTACATTTATGTGCCTTATGAATAGTGTCTTCAGCAGGTATTTGGACAAGTTTGTTCTTGTTTTCCTTGATGACATTCTTATTTATTCTAAGAATGAGGAAGAGCATGAAGAACATCAGAGATTGACACTAAAATTGCTCAGGGAGCATCTGCTGTATGAAAATTTGAGTAAGTGTGACTTCTATAGAGATAGAATTCATTACTTGGGTCACATTATCTCAGATGAGGGCATATCTATAGACCCTAAGAAGATTGAGGCCATTATGAATTGGCCTACCCCAAGAAATGTGACAGATGTAAGATCTTTTATGGGACTTGCAGGATACTATAGGAGATTCATTGAAGGATTCTCCAAGGTTGCACATCCAGTCACTTCTTTGCAAAAGAAGGGAATAAAGTTTGAATGGACACCGAGGTGTGAAGAAAGCTTCCAACAGTTGAAGAATCTTCTCACAAGTGTACGACTCTTGAAGATTGCAGACCCAGAAAAAGATTTTGTGGTGTGTACTGATGCATGCATTCAAGGGCTTGGATGAATCCTTATGCAAGACAACCATGTGATATGTTTTGAGTCAAGAAAGTTGAAGGATCATGAGAAGAAATATGCCACTCATGATATAGAACTTGTAGCCATAGTACATGCTCTCAAGATGTGGATAAATTACTTGATAGTCAGAAGATTTGAGCTAAGGAAATACCATTGTGGTCTGAAGTACTTATTTGATCAGCCAACGTTAAATGCTAGGCAAGCTAGATGGCTGGAGTTTTTATGTGAGTTTGATTTTGAAATCAAGCACATAAAAGGAAAGGAGAACATATTAGTTGATGCACTTAGAAGAAAGGTGCAGGAAATGCATGTGGCATCTCTTAGTATTTTCCAGTCAGATTTGAGACAACAGATTGTTAATCATACTACTGGAGATGAATTGTATGACCAGGTAAAGGACAAGTTGCAGCAACAAAGTCTTGAGAAAAGGTATTAGGGATATAAATTGGAAGAAGATGGACTTCTTACTTATAATAAAAAAATCTATATTCCAAATATAGCATATTTGAGGAGATTTGTTATGGATGAGATCCATCAAGCTCCATATTCTGGTAACCCAGGATATCATAAGACAATTGCTACAGCCAAAAAGCAGTACTTTTGGCTAGGAATGAAAAAGGACATGGTTGAATATATTTCAAGGTGTGTGAAATGTCAACAAATAAAGGTTGAGCATCAACACCCAAGAGGTTTGTTGCATCCTTTTCCAGTTCCAAAATGGAAATGGGAAGTTATTTCCATGGATTTTATTATAGGATTGTCGATGAATTCGAGACAACATGATTCTATCATGGTTTTGGTGGACAAGTTGACAAAGAAAACACATTTCATACTAGTTAAGTCTACGCATAATACCAATGACATTGCAAAGATATTCAGGAAGGAGATTTTCAAATTGCATGGATTTCCTAAGGCAATAGTCTTTGACAGAGATGTCAAGTTCACTTCCAATTTCTGGAAGGGTTTGTTTGCAGATTTGGGTACAAATCTAAACTTCAGAATTGCCTACCATCCTCAGGCTGATGGGAAGACAAAGAGAGTAAATCAAGTGCTTGAAGACATACTTCGCATGTATGTGATGGACAAACCAACAAAGTTGGAAGATTAATTACACTTGGGTAGAATTTTCTTATAACAATGGACAACAAGCATCATTGGGGATGAGTCCATATAAAGCTTTGTATGGCAGAAGGTGTAGGACACTAGTGACTTGGGATAATCTAGTGAACAAGGTTGTACTTGGGCTAGAGTTGCTCAAGGAGATGGAGCAAGAGGTTGTAAACATTAGGAATAATTTGAAAGCATCCTAGTATAGACAGAAAAGCTATGTAGATAACAATAGGGTGAATGGGGAGTTCAGTGTTGGGGATCATGTTTAACTTAGAGTGAGGGAAAATAAGAGCTCCTTGAAGCTTGGAAGTTGTGCCAAGATATCACCTAGATATTGTGGGTCATTTGAAGTGCTTGAAAGAATAGGGTTAGTTGCATATAGACTTGCATTGGATGCTAGCACTAGAGCTCATAATGTTTTTCATGTTTATTTGCTTACGAAATATGTACATGATCCTAACCATGTGATAGATTGGGATGTGATTCAATTGGAACCCAAGGGAGAGTTCCAAATCGAGCCAATGCGCATCCTCGATAGGAAGGTCATAATGCTCTGGAACTTAGCCATAGGGTTAAAGGTGCAATGGGAGCACTACAGTCCCCCTACGTGGGAGCTGGAGGATGCCATGCGGTTGGCACATCCATTTTTGTTCAATTCTACGAAGCACTAAGGCAATGCCAGTGTAGCGTTTTGTTCAATTTTGCAAAATCACCGAGGAAAGTGCTATTGAAGGGGGAGGGGAATGTAACACCCCAGTTTTGACCATGTTTGCATTAAATGTATATGATGTATATATTGCAATTAATCATGGTGTGGAGCTATAGGAAAAATCCCCAACATGGATTATCATTTTATGTTCTGGCGATTAAGTAAGTGCCAATAGTATTTTGTGCTAACCATGCATGATATAATGTTGGACACCATGTAAATATGCATTTTAATTAAAATACCCACATCCATCTATGTCAATGCAACCATAATGAAAAGGGCATGATTTCCTAAGGATAAGGGGGGGGGGGGATGTTTAACCTTTGGGTCCATTCGGGAACAACCATGTGTCACAAGATGAACCCACCTAGCTTCCAACCACCTTTGTTTGTCTTACTCATCCTTTCCTTGTCTCATCCACCAAGCGATTTAATTCCCAGGAGTTGGTTGGGAAGTTATTTCCATGAGGGATGTATTCATGGGCAGCCGTCAGTGTGGCAGGGATGCCAATCCTTTGACCATACACATGCCCAGAGGTAGAGGGAATTCATCTCCTCACGTGGGCAGGGAACCTCATTGTACACTCATGTAGGAGAAAGCTTGTCCTCTAGAATACATTGGCTTTCTGCATTTTTCCCTTTGACTATTGGGGTCTATGTGGTGATTTTCCTTCACATTGGGGCCGTTCTCATCCTTCTATGCAGGCTCGGAAGATCGTTGTTGTTTTCTACATGAATTTTGGTGTTTTGAGTTTTTTTGGCCATGTTAGGGCCATAAACGACTCTGGAATTCGAGTTGCTCAGTCGAAGCCATTTTAACCAATTTCCATGCCTGATTTGGCCTCTGTAGTGTGTATCCCTTCAAATTATAGAGCTTTGAATTTCTGTGTATCCTATGGTTGTTGGTCTTTGGACTATTCGGGATCGAAATGGAGCCTAAGTGTGATTGATAAATCTAGTGTGTGCATGAGCCTCACAGACAGAGTTGGAGGGTTGTCTTTCTTCTCTACACCCCTTGAATAGCACTGGAAGGGAATTCATGGCCTAAGGGAATGTGTAATGGAGAAGGGGATGATTCCTTATGTTGGGTGTGCATGGATTTCTTAGAAGTTAGGTTAGCTCTGGCATAGGTGTGCTTAGCTCTTTAGTGAACCCAATAGCTTAGAAACTAACATTTCCAGCTCCTGTTAGCCTGATAAACCCAACTGTGTTGGCTTCGCTGAGTTATGTATCCTTAGCTATGTGTGAGCATGATAGTTTCACCTTACTCCTTGTGGAATCATGCCTAGCTCGGGGGTGGCAGTGTTGCTGAGAGATTGATGAGCACACTGGCCTATGGTTGGGTGGAACATTGCAACGATGTAGCTAGTTGCAGGACAAGCTTCTTCTAAGATAAGTATTCTTGTGTTTAAATCCTTGCAACTTTGTTTGTTTTATAAATCAACATGAACATGTTAAATGTTGTGAATGAATGAGTGTTCTTCTGCTGTTTGATAGTAATTTATGCATCTGTGTATGGATTTTTTTTATTTCAATGCATTTTATTAAGATGTTCATGGGGATTTATTGCCCAAATTAGATAACTAGTAGATATGTTAGTCACATATTATCCTACAAGTAGAGGGGTGGGGATGTGACATAATTATATATATTTATACATTTAATTATTTGAAGATGGAAGATCTTCCTCCGTAAACCCATATACGGTCTAGCTTAACTTGGGCTAGAATGTTACACCAGATATAGTGTAAGATTTTCTTTATATCTTGGATTGTGTTAATATGGTCTTTGCTTAATAGGTTTTGCATCGGTCTTCAAGGGAATCTTCATTTCTCCGAGATCTCCAACAATTCCCTTCATTTCTAAAAATTTAGTGGGGAAAAAATCCTAGAACTCATGTAATAATTCTTTAATCTTCCCGATAGTCTCATCATCCTAATATTCCCTACTATTGGAAAATTTTGGATTTTCTTGAGGGCCAATATTTACTTTCTTTCTTTTCAAAGGATTCAGAAACTTATCACTTGATATACCTGAACCTTCCACTGTGTGAGTACCTTCAAACTTAGGACTATTTATGTTGCATGGATTGCTATCCTCAGGTTAGTCTGTTATATTGTAGCACTCCATCCAATAATGGACTGTCATGCTTCTCTGATGGAAACTTGTCATCGACATAGAAATATATTCAAATATATTAGTTCTAATTACTTGCAGAGTAGTATCAATTGAAGCATTATCATCAGCAAATTCAAACGTATGTGTGAAAATGGAAGCTAACTCTTCCAACTCAACCGTCCCTTGTTGTAGCTCAACTGAGGTATACTAGTTTCTCGGTATCATATCTATGGTGTGTATGAACTTATGAACCCATACCTATCATGGAGATGCCTCCCATGTCATGCGAGAATGCTTAATATGCTCGATAGGATTAGTTAGTCATGTATATTTTTGGCCAGTATAGAGAACATTTTCTCCAAATTAGACTTCCATCAATCTTCGACATTGAGGCCATTCTGAAATAGTATGCTTATTCCCAACCCACCATCTTGTGGGTGTAGCCTTCATTGCAAAATATAGGGCTAACAAGCACTGATGTTCAGATACTTTCTCTTCAAGATCTGTAAGAAAAGGTTCTAAGTTAGGTAAACCTTCATAGGTATATAGATCACATAACTCAGTACCTAACCATCGCATAGATTTTGTAATTCCTGCGAATTTTTGAATTGAAAATTCATGTAACTGATTTCGCTAGTTCTCTAGAGCTTCTCATAAATCCAATTAGCAAGAACTAATGCTTCACAAACTGAGTTATCGGCTGTCAGATTCACATAGTCATCCATTGAAAAAGTAATATTGTAGATATGGTCCAGATATCCATATTGTCCTTCACTAGTTACTTTCTCGACATACCAATGGCATTCCAAAGGATCAATTGGCACAACCAAACTTAGCTCTGTATCCTCAAATGTCGATATCCTCTTCTTAAAATGATAATAGTTTGATTGTCAATGGACTAGTCGATCCCCAAAAGTGCGGGATACAGATTTGTATCATAGGCAATATCTATCACCTCAAAATATACATAGGTATGAAGTATTTCTATGTCGACAAGAACCTATGTTAATCAAACAATAGGAAAAATTTCGACTGATTGGATAATCTTAGTTGAACAGGAGACCATACTAGTCTTGACTTTCCCATACTTTCCCATGTATGTCTGGTAAGAATATTAAGATCTAATCCTAAATCTAGAATAATATAATGTTAAGCCCTTAATGATGGCACATTACCTCATATAGTGTAGTGCATTGCCCCCTATATTTTGGTGCATTAAATATTATTTATGTCATCTTGGGTCTATTAGTGGGACTATCAGTTGTTATTGTACACATTTTCTCCTATATATACGAAGGAGATATTCTAATTTTGGGGAGGATTGGAGATTGTCTTGTCTTGGGTACACAAGTACATTGAGTAAGGAGATTATTCACTCAGATATGAATGTTATTTATCTATGTTATTCATTATTAAGGTGTGTATTACTCTCTTTCATTCTATTTATAATATTTTTATGTTATTTTTGGGACTTGGTTACATAACATTTGGTATCAGAGCTCTTTTCTCAGGACTGGCTTACGCAAAACAAGTAATCTTGTAATTTTCTCTACCAATTTTTTGATACAAGGATTCATAGATAAAGTTTAAGAACCCACTTCTAAACTAGGCCGAGCTATATCTAGTCCAAAATTTATATCAATATCCCTTACAGTTTGAGAGATAATTGTGGAGGCATCTAGGGTTTTTTACTAGTCCAAAACCTAGTCTGAAACATGTGTTCTAGGGAAAAAGGTCATATCCAAGGAATATAAGATCAAAATTGAGTGATACTACTTGCTTCCGAGAGAATAAGAACTAAGTTATATGTGGTAGAATTTTAAGCTACAGAAACAAAATACAAGACATGTGAAATATAGTACAAGTTCTCTCTTCTAGATAGGAAAAAATAAGAATCTTTGGGATATTTGCAATAAAGTTTTACTGACACATCCAAATTAGGTCATACATATGACATCAGTAAGAGGATATGTCAAGGTACCACAGTATGAATTTTTAGACCCAGAGGAGTTGAAATTCAATTTTTATGTCAGTTACAAGTTGGCCCAAAAATAGTCTTCTAATCAAGGTTTGAAAAAGGTATGTCATTTTGCATTTGAATAGATTTGAGTAGAAGGATATATTTGTGGTAAACCCTAGGGTGCGATATATATTTATTGTTCAAAATTACACCAAAATAAAGTGGAAAGAATCACACTCCACTCAAATCCCCAGAGGATTCATCTCCGACATACAATGAAATGGAAGACATATATTTTAGAGTGTCCAAGTCGGAAGATATGATTAAAGGAAATGTGAAAATTAACGACTTAGTTAAGATGGAAAAGAAGATGGCTAGTAAAGAGGATATCAAAGGGATGGATAGAAAATAAGTTCTTTAAGACTTGAAGGAATTGATGAAGGATATAAAAAATATCTTTATTCCTCATGTATCTACTCAAGAAGAGGATACGAAGGAAAAATATGACTTATTCCAGTCAAGTATGGAGAACATTGAAAAACAATTGGAGAGTAGGAATTTGGAGTCCTCAAAATTTGATGATTCAATACAACATCATTGGTTCAATTAAAGTACAAGGAACTAATATATCCCCAATATTATCATGAGAAAGTTTGATGGAAAGGATCCAATTTCAGATGGAGGAATTCTTTGATCTACACCAGGTGTCCACTTTGCAAAAGGTAACTATTGCATCCTTATATTTAAAACCTGATCAATTTGTATGCTACCAATGACTTTGTGATAGTTAAAATAAATATATTATCTCTTGGTCTATAGTCACAGAATAATTGATTGCACCATATAGGAATATAAATAACAACACCTTCTTTATCTAGTTGGTAAATCTCAAGGAAAAAGGTCCATTTACCGAGCACATCAAGCAATTTCAATAGCTAAGTCTCAAAGTGAAGAATATTTCAGAAGATAATTTGTTAAATCTGTTTATTGTGGCCTTGAAAGATAGCATTCAACATTAGGTGCGTCTCTTTGAACCATCATCCGTAGAAAAGGATTTCATGATGGAAAGGAAGGTTGGAAGTAAAAATATGACAATGAATACTAGAAAGGCCTTCCCCAACACATACAGAGAAAATAATGTTCCTTCTTCTAAACCATCACAAAGGTTGAAACCCCAACAACTATATGAAAGAAGAGAAAAATGATTATTCTTTAATTGTGACAGGAAGTATAGTAAGGGACATGATTGCGGTGAGAAGAAATGATTCTACATAGATTGTGAAGAGGAAGAACCAAAAGAAGAGGAAGCATCTCAAGAAGAAGTGACTTCAAAAGAAATAGAAGAGGATACTTCAAAAGAAATTACTCCCACCATATCTTGTCATGCATTGGTTGGAATTATCACTCCTCAAACTCTCAAGATCGAAGGATACATAAAAAAAGGAGAAGGTAACCATGTTAAATGATTCTAATAGTATTCATAATGTCATTCACTATAAATTAGCCAAAGTTCTTAATTTATTTGTATATCTAGCACTAGAGTTTCAAGTTATGATTGCATATGGAGGAAATATAAATTGCTCAGGGAAATTCCATAATATCAATCTTGATATGGTGAATATGTATTGAATAGTCTAATGATTTCTATCCCAATGGGTGGAGGTGATGTTGTATTAGGTGTCCAATGGTTACAATAATTGAGAACAATGCATTTTAATTTTCAAAAAAATTTCATGAAATTTTCATGGGAAGGAAAATAATATGAGTTAAATGGTATCACGGGAAAACCAAGCAAAGTGATAATCTCTAATGGTATGAAAAAGTTGTTAAAAAAGGGACATCAAGGTGTATTTGCACAATTATTCTAATTAGATGTTCAAACTTCAAAGTTTCATATCTCCCCAGATCTCCAAAGGACCATTAATATTCATTCCAAGGTATTTGAAGATATTCCTAAAGGTCTTCCACCTATTCGAGACTTTGATCATGCTATCCAATTAATTCCAGGTAGTGTTCCTGCTAACAACAGGCCTTACTGATATCCCTATATCTAGAAGAGTGAAATTGAGTGTATGGTTGCTGATATTTTAGAATCTTACATAATTAGGCCAAAACAAAGTTCTTACTTTGCACCAGTGTTAATGGTACCCAACCCAGATGGATCATGGTGCATTAGAGGAAATTTGGGGTCTAAAATGGGCCTTATAAGAAAACGTGCCAACAATAAGTTCTTGTGAGTTGAAATTCAAGAACCAATCGAATTTCAATAAAATGAGTCAACCATAATGGTTGAATTGACATATTTGTCATAAAAAAAAAAACTAATTTTTTTGTTCGTATTTTTGACATATCTCCCAGTGTTTTTACTCAAATTTTGATTAGGGGAGCTTCTTGGATGTGTAATTTGATGCTGCATCCAATGAGTACCCACACTGTATATTTTTTTATAGAACCATCTACCCCAAAAACAAGAAATACCTAAAAAAACATGATGATGATGTCATCATCACATTTTTTCATGTATTTATTGTTTTTGGGTTAGCAACGCCTGTCAAAAGTATGCAATGTGGGTATTCGTTGGATGCAAAATCAAATTCCGCATCCAACAAGCTCTCTCGATCAAAATTTGAGTAAAAAAACATGGCGACATAGATATGTCGAAACTACGAACACAAAAAGTAGTTTTTTTCTTTCTTCCTCCAAAATTAAAAAATATTATTTTATTATTTTAACTATTATTTTATTAATTTAACTATTATTTTATTATTTTCCTTAGGAGGCCCATTTTAGACCTCAAAATTCCTCTAATGTATGTGTCCTGATTATAGATAGCTCAACAAGATAACCATTAAAGATAAGTTTCCCATTTCTGTCATTGATGAATTGTTAGATGAATTACATGGAGCCGTTGTCTTCACAAAGTTGGATCTTCATTCTAGGTATCATCATATTCGAATGAAGGACGAAGAAATCCCCAAAACAACATTCAGAACTCATCAAGGTCACTATGAATTTTTGGTCATGTCATTTCGTCTCACAAATGCGCCTTCCACATTTCAAGGTTTGATGAATTCTATTTTAAAGCCTTTCCTTAGAAAATTTGTGTTGGTATTCTTTGATGATATACAAATCTATATCAAGTATTGGGAAGAACATCTTCAACATGTTAATGAGACACTACAACTACTAAAGTAGAAATAAATGTATGCAAAACCCTTAAAATGTTTCTTTGGGATAAAGGAGATAGAGTATTTGGGTCATATTGTATCTTATGAAGGTATGAAGGTAGACCCTAAAAAAGTTAAAGCCATGATGGACTCACTGATTCCAAAAACCATAAAGATTATATAAGGATTCTTAGGTATGACAGGGTACTAACGCATGTTTGTTTGGAACTATGGAAGAATAGAAGCTCCTCTAATAGTATTACTGAAGAATGATGTATTTTCTTGGATTCCAAAGGAAACTCCAGCTTTTCAACCACTCAAAGAGGCAATGTGTAAAGCTTTGGTTTTGGAGATACAAGAGTTCAAAAAAACTATTATTGTGGAATGTGATGCTTTATGAAATGGAATTGGAGTTGTACTAATGCAAGAAGGACACTCTCTTGCCTTCACAAGTCATCTAATCAAGGGAAATAACTTAAAAATTCCCATTTATGAGAAGGAAATGTTGGAAATACTACATTCCTTGAAGCAATGGCGCCCCTACCTTACAGGGAGACATTTCAAGGTTAAAAATGATTATGATAGACTTAAATACTTCTCGGAACAAAATATATCTTTATAAGAGCAATAAAAATGGGTGACAAAGATGTTGGGATATGAATTTGAAATCATCTACAAAAAAGGGGAAGCAAAATGTTGATGCAGATGCACTCTCTAGGAAATATGAGAACGTTGAAGAATTACTCTATTCTATCACGATCATCCAACCATATTGGATAGCCGAAGTAAGGGATGAATGGAAAAATGACAAAGAAATATGGACATTCTTTCAAAAGATGCAACAGGATCCTAGTGCCTCTAATACATTTAGGTGGAAATATGACTTTCTATGGTATAAGGATTTCCTATATCTTGGTAAGAGTTCCCAACTCAAGAAAAATGTACTTTTTAAATTTCACTCCTCATTGACAGGAAGGAACTTAGGTTTCTTAAAAACCTACCCATTAGAGGAAATATCAATTTAAAATGGGCGGGCCTTCCAGAAATAATAAAAATTCCATGTCATCATGTATTATCCAATCAAAATTATTTAAAATTCAAAAAGGGAGCACCTTTAAAACATTTTTTTAATATAAATTTGGGGATAGGTATCATAAAATAACTACTTCTTTTGTTTGTATTTTCGACATATCTACCTATGTTTTTACTCAAATTTTGATCAGGAGAGCTCGTTGGATGTAGAATTTAATTATGCATCCAACGAGTACCCATGCAGAATATTTTTGACGGGCCCTGCTACCCCAAAAACAATAAATACCTGAAAAAACGTGATGATGGCATCATCATGACATTTTTTTCAGGTATTTCTTATTTTTGGGGTAGAGGGGCCCATCAAAAGTATGCTGAGTGGGTAATCATTGGATGTGGAATTTAATTCCACATCCAATGAGCTCTCCCAATTAANAAAAAGTAGTTTTTTCTTTTCTTCCTCCAAAATTAATAAATATTATTTTATTATTTTAACTATTATTTTATTAATTTTCCTTAGGAGGCCCATTTTGAGCTAAAATTTTCTCTAATGACAAGGTAAAGAAATAATTTTTTTGGGATGGTCTTAAAACTGATGTTCAAAAATTTGTGACATAATGTTTGGTTTGCAAATGAAATAAAGTGGAAACAGTTAAGACCTCAGGTCTCCTACAACCATTTTTCATTCCTAGCCAAAGGTGGACAGAGGTCTCGATGGATTTTATCACAATTTTACCAAAGTCAGAAGGAAAGAGTATCATCATGCTGGTTGTTGTTAGACTTACTAAATATGCACACTTTTGTGAACTATCTCACCCCTTCAAAGAAATCACGTTCGCCAATTCTTTTATGGAGATAGTACAAAAACTAAACGGTACTCCAAATATTATAGTAGGTGATAGGGACCCCATTTTCACTCGCAAATTTTGGAACGAATCATTTCCTTGTTTGGGTATTCAATTGGCTCATATCTCATCCTATCATCCTCAAGCTGATGGAGAAACAAAGATAGTCAAGAAATGGTTGGAAGGGTATCTTCGATGTTTTGTAGCTTATAAACAAACACAATGGGTCAAGTGGTTACCCTTGGAGAATGTTGGTATAACACTTCCTTCCATACATCATAAAAAATGACTCGATTTATGGCACTTTGCGACTATCATCCACAATCCATCACATCTTTAGTACGAGACTCATCTAAGGTTCAAGCAGTCGAAGATCATATGAAGCATCAACAACAAGTTCTTCAACTCTTAAAGGATAACCTGAATCTAGCACAAAATTGAATGAAACAACAAGCATATCAACACTGTAGTGAACAAATATTTAATGTGGGGGATTGGGTGTTTTTAAGACTACAACTATACAAACAGATGTCCCTAAAGAACATCAAGAAGGATAATAAATTATCACCTAAATACTAAGATCCCTACAAGGTGCTACAAAATATTGGTAGTATGGCCTAAAAATTAGAACTACGTGCACCTTCACGAGTCCATCCAATTTTCCATGTTTCTTGTTTGAAGAAGGTAATTGATGACAAGCTATCCATTCAAACGATATTACCAGAACTTGATGAGGAAGGAAAAATAATCTTGGAGCCTAAAGAAATCACTGAAATAAGAACTAGATAGCTTCAAAATCGATCAATTCCATAATATCTCATTAAATGGAAGAACTTACCCGCAGAAGATTCAACATGGGAAGATGAGTCATTTATACAACAACATCCATAACTACTTCATGGTTGAGGACAATACTTTTTGAAGGGGAGGGGCATGCTAAGCCCGTAATGATGACACATTACCCCGTATAGTGTAGCGCATTACCCACTATATTGTGGTGCATTAATTATTTTTTATGTCGGCCTGGGTTTGTTAGTGGGACTATTAGTTTTTACTGTACTCCTATATATAGGAAGGATATATTCTCATTTTTGGGAGGATTGGATATTGTCTTGTCTTGGGTACATAAGTACATTATGTAATGAGGTTCCTCCCTCGAAGAGGATTGTTATTTATCTCTGTTATTCATTATTAAGGCGTGGATTACTCTCTTTTGGTTTATTTATTTTATTTTTATGTTATTTCAGGGACTTGGTTACATAACATTTAATCCATGTCATAATCACATATTTGGGCATTCATCCTTATCTCGCGACCATTTTTATATCTTTTACCAATATGATTATTTATTTTCTGGTCGCACATTGGGTTGACAGTTCTTCAACTAAAGATGACAGTTCTACTACAACATCTTTATCTATTATGAATGTTAAACAACTTTTAAAGAATTCTTTCAGCTTACTAATATATTCTATTCTTTTCTTTTGAAATACCTGCTCGTTTCTTTGAGGAATTTCCAATATCATTTGTTCATTCAGTACAACAACAGAAATCGAGAAACTCATGATGAGTGTCTAAGAATACTTCCTTTTATTTCTAGACATCAAATGACATTTTCTTTTTTTTCGTCGGTCAGACTCTTGGCTCTCCATAGTGCTTCTTGATCTCCTCCAAAGACAACACCTCCTCTTGTCACGAAAACAATATTAACCTCTCTCAGTTCAACATAAATCTTCTGATTTTTTTGGATTATAATTCTAAGGATGGTTTTGGTTTCCCATGTTTCTATCCTACCACTTAGAAATCAACTATGGACATTATTCAACAATATGATCCAATGATTTGCAATACGAACATGTCAAAGTACGATTAGTGCAATCTCTGGTAGAAATGTATAGGCTGTCCACAATTATAACAAATTACTTCTCCTATTTATCAACAAAATCCTCCTCCTCGGCCTCTACCTCTAAAAATAACACCTCCCCAAGGTTGAGGGTAATATGCCCGATCTCTCTCATCTTGCATATGTTTTTCATTCCTCATTAGAAAGGTGTCAACTGTATTCTCTTGCAGCAAGTGATATGCCCTTCAATATTTATCATAGTGTCCCACTGATCGACAAAACTTATAATATAGGATGGATGGTGCACTTACTATTTTATGTAAATACAAGCAATCCTTTGACCAATGTACTCTACTTTGACAAACTATATGCCAAGGAATCCCTTGTGTATTTAACGGATTTGGTGTATCTAATGCAAGGTAATTCATGAATGTTGGACAAGAGTCTTTATGATGGGCTTCTGTTCTGCATCATGTACACCAGAGTTCCTCTTGTACTTCTTTCCCTTTATTAATATATTCTTGTATTTGTAATGTGATTTAGAAATCTGTGATTGTATCTGCATCATTCCCGCACCAGTTTCTCCAACCATTGAAGCATCCAACTTCATAGCAAGTTCAAGAGCCTGATCTGGGATACAATATTTTGTTGCATCAAAGGTACACTAATATGCCGTAGTTTTAAATCTTTGATCAAAGTCCCAAACAAACTATTGGTGTATTTGTAACTTTGGAATGTATTCACTTGTATATATTATGTCATGCCATACCTCGATGTTCCTATCGGGAGAATCAATAATGTAGAAAAATCATGTAAAGTCATTGAGGTTAACCCTCCATTGTAAGTTGGGGAAATATTCCCCACAATTGAGTTAAGGTTAACCCTCCTTGTTGATCGGAGGGAAAAGTCCCCACAGTTGTGGGGCACTAGGGTTATTAGACTCTCCTAGAGATGTCAGCCCTAGTAAGTAATTGTTAAGTGTGTTCGAATTGCTGGAGTAGACATTAAGTGAATGAAATAATATAAATAGAGAGTGAGCCTCTCTATTTATTACACACACACTCACTCATTGGGGTGCATGAGTGAGAGAGGAGAAGCTCACTCAAGTGAGAGAGAGAGAACTGCTATTGGAGATCATATTTTCTATCTTTGGGTTTTACTGCTACCATTGGTGCTCATTCTACCTCTAAGTAAGTTGAGGGGTTTTATCCTTTATGGGTTCCCTGAGGAAAATTTTTTGTGTCTCTTTTCTCTTGTGATTCTTGCTGTGCATGTTATTCTCTTAGATAAGATCCTAGATCATATTGCTTAAATGATAATAATATAACATGGTATTAGAGCTAACCTGAGTGTTATAGTGGATTTCACCACTCTAGGTGAATCACACTTTATATGGCCTTTCCCTATCCCGCTGCAGACTCCTTAGACCCTATGGACCACTTTTTGTCCTTTGATGTTTCCTTGATCACCCCTGAAAACACATGAAAAATGATATACGCGAATTTTAACCTTATAAGTGCATACATACGCGGGTTTGACCACTAAAACCGTGTACATCGGGATGTGTAAATAATCCAAATCCTTTCGGAGTTTTCCTTGACATGGATCCAACTCGTTTGACTCCTAGCCTTCCATATTCCTTGAGATTGCTTGGATTCGACCTTTCATTACCCCTTTGAAAAGCTATATAAGGAACCCCTTGGTACATTGAAGATATAAGAGAGAATTGAGAGCAACGAAACTATAGTCCATTGTTGCCAGAACTTATGCTTGAGTCTGCATCCCTTTGTCCCTTGGAGCACTTTTGTGTTCTTCCCAAGCTTGCCTTTTACTTGTGAGCTTGCTATTGAGAGATGGAGGATTGAAGTGGTGGAGGCCAAAGTGGGGGATTCAGTTTCTCCGGTTCGCAGACATGCTGTCAGAGGTTGTATCTTGTAATCTCTGATTTATATTAATAGAAATATCTTTTCTTGTCCAATTATGTGTATTTGAATGAATATTTTATCCATGGGATTATGTCAAATGCTTTTACATTATTGATTATATATGCTAGAATAGATCTAACACCATGATATATAGTATGCTTGTATTGTTTACTTGTTGTTGAGAAAGTAGTATAGCAATTCAAGCCGAAGATTGGAAATCTCAATGGGGATCTACTCCAACCGTCCGGAATAAGGTATGAGGCCTGATCCTTTAGTGTTAGACATTTAATTTCTATTGCATATTGGAAAGGATTGATTTCTGGAGTCAAGTTGTCTGTTGTGGTACCCCAAGCCATAGGAATTTATTTCTGTAATAGAATTGGTGACTCCGCTAGGGAGTTCCTAGTCATTTTGCCTTTGGGGGTTTTTATCGGTACAATGGGCTTGATATTATTGACTTGCTCTTTATTTCTCCTTGTTTCTGGGTTGCATTTTATAGTATGTTCATCCATTGAAACTCCCCTTTATTTGTTTGACCCTGGGCCTGCTTTTTACCACTACCTTCTCTATATACGTAGTTTTTTGGCCAAAAGTCACGTACATAGGCAGATTTTTGGCCAAAAGTCGCGTATACACGCAGGTTTTTGGCCAAATCCATGTATACACTCAGGTTTTTGGCCAAAAGTCATGTATATATGCAGCTGTTCTTTAAACAGTCGTGTACATCCTCCCTTTTGGTGAGTTTGATGTTGTGGGAAGTTGTTGGGTGGGTTGTGAGTGTGGTTGGGTCTTTCTTGGGTTTGTTGTTGTCTGTTGGATGCTTCTTTTGTGACCAGAGACTGCATTTTCATTGATTTTTCTTTGAAATTAGTTTTATTCATTTATCCTTTTTGTTTTGCCATTAGTACATTACTCTTTTTGTCTTGGTGTCTTGCTGGGCTTGTATTTTATACCTGCTGCAGAGACTGAGAGTTTTAGATGACTTTTATTGCATTTTTCATTCTTTTATATTGAAAAATACAAAGTAGTTGCACTCTTAGTTGCATCTTGGATATAGATTTGAGGAGTTACTTGCATTGGATTGCTTGGATGAGAGTTGTTTTTAGGAATTCATATAGGAGGGATTGCATTGACATTCGGAAAGGAATATATATTTATGCATCTCATGTAGTGGCATACCCTATTTTTCATTTGACAAATATTGCACTTAGCATTGTTTGTTATGGTGTGCATATTTACTTCATTACTGAGTCATAACTTCACTAGTTTCATGGCCATTTCCCTTTGAGTAATTACAGCCAATTAAAATCAACGCTAAATTAAAATGAACTACACTCTTTTCTTTTCTAGGGTGCACCAACAAGCTTAGGTTTTAGGATCTTGGAATAGTTCATTGTAAGTCAATTCTCCAAGATCACTAAACAACAACATCTAGGTGTCTTTTCAGGTGAGGGTGTGAAATCCTTGGTATAACCAGTGTTCTCAGGATCCTCCTCTCAAAAGGGATTTAAGCACGAGGCAGTGTGAGCATTTATTGATTGGGATGACCCATAGTCATAACTGAGTAGCACCAGAAATATTTCTAGGATTGTATTCGTATCTGCGGGCTCTTTCGAGAGTTTCGGGCTTTGCTACCCTGCCCATACGGTCAATCCCGCCTGCGACTGTCCGCCTGAGCATTGAGTATATTGAGGTGACCTTAGTGGCCTTACCTAGGGTATCGAGGGGGTACTTGTAGAGGTTATTCTGCATGTGTCCCGGCCAGGTTGGGGTCGGACAGCACAGTCGCTATATGCATTGAAGCTGAGGGCCACTATAATTGGTTATGTACCTCTGCTTGTAGTGTATGGGAGTTTCAAGCCTCTCCTAGGTGAGACATACCTGCTGCATTCGGGAGCTCACATATCCTCCCCTTGGTTTGCTGGTATTTTGGCTTTACATTTTCTTAGGAGTGTGCTCTTTGTGCGCTAGTTGGCCTTTGGGATCGTGGTTACTTGAGTATATTTATGCTCTCTTGAGTTCAGGTCCTTTTATTTTCATCATGCTTGGTATCTTATCACCCATCCTTGGTCCTAGTACGGACTCTGGCGTCAGACTTGGGGGCATCACAGCCCCTTGCCGTGCTCATAGATTTGGGAATGGTCATCTTCCATCCTCTACTCCATCTGTGGAGGATTTTTTCCCTTCACTTGGTCTTTACACCAGTGGTCACCCTCACTGGGGTGGTAGTGTATGCGTGAGCGTTGGGTCTACACCTTAGTTTCCTTTTTATGTCTCATCGTTCACAATATTTTTTCCTTTGGGTGCTGTTGTCATAATCATTCCTCCCTATATCCTATAGTTTGGATTCTTTATTGACTATTTTGGGTTGTTTTGGACTAATATGGTTGTCATGTAGGGTCCACCTTTTGTACACTCTCTCCGAGGTTTTGACTCGTTCATGCCTATCACAGGTATTATGTCTGAGCTGGCATATAGGTTAGGATTTCACATCCGCTTGCACTTATGCATTTCCTTATGATCGTTCCATCTTAAGTTTAGGTACGAACCCATTCCATGGTATCACATAACCTTTATGATACTTTTAGAAGTGGTACTATGTGAATGGTAGAGATTTCCTATACATGGGTGCCCTAGTTAGATCCCTTTTTCATTTGGTACCCATGCTGTGAGTCCTCTCTTAGGTCTAGGAGTCCCCCTTTAGTCGCGCCATGTCCTTGAGCAAGAGCTTCATACTCCTCTTGAACTTTATGCTGGCTATTTCCCTGGGACTCCCTTATGTCAAGTTGTGAATGGATTATCATGAGCTTTTCCTGCCTTATTGAGCTTTATTCCGGCTCCCCTGACATTGCATTTCAGCCATATATCCTTAGCTTGTCTCATGTCTAGCCATGCAAAGCCATTTTTTTTATATCCTTCACATCTTGATTTTCCTTTTTACCAGAGGGGATTTTCCCCCGAGTGTCGATATCCTACACATGTATCCTTGCGTTGATCATAGGTATGTTCCACTGCTTGGAACTAGTTTGTTTGCCTTTATGACACTCATCTCCTCCTAGTCTGTAACTATAAAGCTAGTTTATTCTTTTTTCAAGCTTTTCAAATAACTGAAAAAGTCCAAAAAAATCAAAAAACCAAAAAGCTGGACAAGGAAAGATGTTATCTTTGGTAGCTGTCGAGTCGTGTTGCCTTCGAACAGAGCATTGTATATCACATCCATTGGTTGGGTTATGGTTTGACTTTAGGAGATGTACTCATTTATCTGAGTTTATCTCCACCGATTGGTTAAGCTTCTAGTCCCTATGGAGCCTTTGTTGATGCCTCCTGTGTCACAGAGATGTCCCAGTTTGTATATCAAGTCTATGCTGCCTTCATTCAGTCACCATATGCCATTATTCTCTTGTTCGAAGGAAGTTGAAACCTGAGTCGGCCATTCCTCAGTTATCTTGACTTTGCATGTCGGCCATTCTCGGTACAGTTACTGGTTCGTGA
>LPNX010203589.1:26450-44192 GCA_001517045.1 Pseudotsuga menziesii | reverse complement strand
GTGGATGCCAACTAATTAAGCTAGTGGGTGAATAATTAATCAAATAATGATTAATTATTTTATCCTAAGTTGTGAGTGGGTTTAATATATTCCAACAAAGATGACGGATCCTCAATGTTCATATATGGTTATATCTTATGTTATGAGGTTGTAATGGGGCATAGAGTGAATTAAGCCCCTAGTGACCCCCTTTGATGTACTATCATGTTGTACCTTATGTTATGTTATGATTTCCACCTTAAGGAGGCGTCCTTGAGCAAACGTGTGCCCCCCCTTTGATGTGGTCATCTCGATCCATGTATTGATCCTTATATTGATTATCTCCACCATTGATGATGTCTCAATCTCAAGCGTCGAATGATAGTTAGGTAAAATATGGACACACTCTCAAGTTATTTAAGAGAAGTGATCCCCCCATTGTAAAGCATGAGCTCTGGCACTGGAATATTGAATAAATAGATTTTTTTCGGAGAACACACTTGTATCTTGTTTAATGAATGAACGACATGATGATTTTAATTGGTTATTCTTTTTCACTAAGATAAATATGGTATAGATTTTGTATATTTTCCTTTCACCCATCCATTCGCAGGTTGAATGAGGCAAAGTTGAGGAAGGTGCATTGGTGGGGGGACTCGCCCTGTGTTAGCTCTCAGGTTTCTATTATCATAGAGTGATTAATTCCTTATGATTTCTCATTTCATGTACTTTCTTTACGTTGTGAATCATGTTCATTTTTTTTCTAATTGAATTCTTTGGCTTGATAGGTTGGAGGGGGCACAAGGGTCACTAACTGAAGCAACAATTCATCAAGATCTTGCTCATAACTCTCATTTGATTGGAAGGAGAACATTATTCATCATCCAATAAATTATCATCATGATTGAGGTACATCTCTCAGGTTAAGTTCTCTGTCCTTTGATTTTTCATGCATTGCCCATCTCTTTTTTTTACTAAAAAACCCTTCATCGAAAATTAGGAAAAATCACCGAATTGATTTGCACTGGGAATATGCAAATTCAGCGATTTGGGTTTTGTCGGCCATCCCAAAAAATCCCCTCTCCCTCCTAGACGTTATCATTTGACTCCATATACCAATCTCCAGGCGATGATCCTTAGGGAAAAAAGCGCCCCTCTTAGTCTCGCAACCAGTTCCTTGTGTGTCATCTTTCTGGTTTTGCTTGGATCTTTTTGTATTTCTGAATCTTGCATCCAAGTAGGTGCGTTAAAATATTTAATTATTCGTATCAACCTAATATTGAGAAGTTTCAATATTCTTGTTTAAATCCCCCCATGGTCCTGGGTTTGATCATTGGAACAAACACATCAACCCTAGATATAATTTTAATTCCATAAGTCACTGATCCATTTCATTTGAGTACTATTTCTACCATCCTTAAACACCCGTACTCAAGCATTCCTTAATTTGTGGTTTATCCCTTAAATCTATGGTTTTTAGCTCTCACCTTACGTATTACATGTTTGTTGGTTTGATTTGGTGATTAGTTATAGGTATATCCTTTTAGGATAGGTCTAGGTCTCTCCCTTTGTTACTTGGGAATTCAGTGTCATAATCAAAGGGAATCATAACCGATGTGACAACCCGACAACCACCCATCTCTTAGGGATTAGGGTTTTCATGGTGCATGACTTTAGTTCATAGTCCCCTCTTCCATCATGTACAGGATCACTCTACGAGGCAACTACAAGATTCGTCATAACATCTGCAATTTATGCTTTTCATGGTCTTACATGGCTTATCCTAAAAGGAATTCCTTTTACCTCCTCTCTTTACCATTATCTGTTACAAAATTCCTCCCCTCAGCAAATTCTCTTTATCATATCCCAGTTCTACAATCCTCCTATAGAACTCTCTTCACCAACCAATCAACAAGGAAAACAAAACCAAAGTTGAATAAAAAGAACAACAAAAATTGCTCTCATACCAGTTGATTCGATTCGGAATTGCAAGGATCAAGTCCACAAGAAATTTAAAAGAAGAATATGTTGATAAGGATGGCAACTAGTTTCCAGAAAAGATAGGAGTTCACATTTTTCGAGTTTAGCAACAACTGATTTTTCCTAGTTTATGGATTTAGCATTATTCGTTTTTTTGTATTCTGATTTTTTGTTGCTTTAAGGCAACAAAAAATAGAATGAACAATTGTATATGGCTATGTGTAATTCCATAGAGGCAATAGATGATATTGAAGAGTTGATGTGAATCTAGAAGAGAAGAATAGCTATATGACATTGCAAAGAAAAATGTAATCTCCATCTTTGAATAACAAGAATACCAATACAATTCCTTTGTGGATGATTCCCTCTCGAAGGTTTTACCATGTTAAATTATTGTGTTCATTAATATGCGTTTGTCATTATTTTCTGTCTATTTTGTCTGATATCTATATTGTTTAAGCTTCCACTATAACAAGTGGTATCAAGTTGAGATACTGGAGATTGAGGTGAAGAAGTGAACCAGAGTCCAAGATTGAATATGATTGCTTGATAAAATGTTCAAGGTATAAAGTGAAAAGTTTGAGGTGGAGAAGTTCAATGTGAAGATCAATTTTGAGTTATGGAAACTCAAGATGAAAGATATGCTTGTGCAACAAGGGCTGTAGAAATACCTGCTGGGAAAATAAAAAGGCTAGCGAGCATGTCGAATGAAGACTGGTAGGATCTGGATTTGAGAGCCTTCAGTACCATTCGACTGTGCTTATCAGATGATATCTTGTTAACATTGTTGAAGAAGATTCGGTAGCAGGATTATAGGATAAATTAGAAAGCTTGTATATGACCAAGTCCCTGCCCAATAGAATCTTTCTGAAGAGGAATCTATATACCATGAGAATGACTGATGGTACGAATATCCATGATCATTTGAATACCTTCAATGATATGATTTGTCAATTAACTAGTGTGGATGTGAAGATTGATGATGAAGAGAAGTCAATAGCCTTACTGTGTACGTTATCTGATTCATGGGATCATATTATTACCTCTATTCCATTTATTAATCCAAAATCATTTGATTATGACACTGTAGTTGAAGTCTTGTTATTAGAAGATCAACAAAGGAATAATAATAAATAAACTTCGATCAAGTGAACGAGAGCAAAGTGCGAGACAAACATCCAAGTCGAAGTCAAAAGAAAATAAGATTAAGCTTAGGTGTTGGTTTTGCAACAAATCAATTCATCTAAAGAAATATTGTTTGAAGAGAAAATGAGCCAAGGATGATTCGTCCCAAGATCATTCCAAGAAGGAAGAAAACGTAGCAGAAGCAAGTCTAGAAATGGATGATGAGGTATTGTCTATTTTCAATGTCCACCAACATCAAAATAATTGGCTATTGTATTCTATGGATTCTCACCATATGTGTCTCCATAGACATTGGTTTTTATTGTATCAATCAATTGATGAACAAGTTGTTTATATGGGAAATGACATTTCCTATAAAATTCTCGAAATCAGGATGTAAGATGGAACTGTGAAATGATTGATTGAGGTGAGGCATGTTTTTGAAATAAGAAATTATTTGATATCTATGGGAGTTATGGATGTTGTTGGTTACAAGTTTGTGGCTCAAGGTGGAGTTATGAAGGTGTCCAAGGGCATCTTAGTGGTCATGAAATAAATAAGGATCAGAACATGTACAAACTAGAAGGGAGTTCTGAGATAAGTCAAGTAGCGGTTGTGTCTAAAGATGCAAGTGACCCTGCTCGTCTATGGAACCAACACTTGGTACATATGAGCGAGAATGGGATGAAGGTGCTTATGGATTGTAAGTTACTCCCTAGTATGAAATTTCTTATTTTTAATTTCTGCAAGCACTGTGTGTTTAGTAAACAAGCTAGACAAAAGTTTAAAGCATGAATGCATGTTAGCAAAGGTATCCTAGATTACATTCACTCTGATGTTTGGGGTCCATCCCTGACAGTTTCATATAGAGGATCATCATACTTTTTGACATTTATAGATGATTATTCCAAGATGGTTTGTTAATGTCTTTAAGCAGTTTAGCGCTTTGGTTGAAAGAGCACAAGTAGAACAATCAAGTACTTAAGAAGTGATAATGGAGGTGAGTTCACATATAAGGAGTTTGAGAATTATTGCAAGGAATCTAGGATCGAGAGGCATAAAACCACGGTCTATAATCCACAACAAAATGATGTTGTTGAACGCATGAACATGACTCTTCTAGAGAGAGCAAGGCGTATGCTCAGTAATGCCAAGTTGCAACAGGAATTGTGGACAATGGCAGTTCTTACAGCATGCTGTCTAGTAAATAGATCACCATCAACTACAACATATTGTAATATTTGTGAAGAGGTATGGATAGGAGACCTTTGTGATTATTCGAATCTTAAAGTTTCTAGTTCTGATGCTTATGTTCTAGTTCCAAAAAATCAATGTTCTAAGTTAGATCCGAAATCAAAGAAGTATGTCTTTGTTGGATATGGTGATGGTGTTAAGGGATACATGTTGTTGGATCCTACTACGCACAAAATCATCATTAACAAAAGATGTTGTATTTGATGAAATGTCACTCTTGAAGTTAGATTTGGAAGACGATAAAATGAAACATGTAGAAGAACCACAGATTCAACAAATTCAGTTGCAGACTTAGTCATCTATAAGAGAGGAGGATCATGAAGTTGTTAATTAACATGCTTCCAAAGAAGAAGATGCAGAGACAAAAAATTTCCAAGAAATTGAGGAATTTCCACAACCATCTTTGTGAAAGTCTACACATGTCAAAAATTTTCCAAAAACGTATGATGATTTTGTTACATCTGTTGCTTGGATTACTAATGATGGAGAACCTAGTTGTTATCATGAAACAATGAAGGTGACTGAAAGTGCTAAGTGGAGATTAGCAATGAAAGAAGAAATGGATGCCTTGGAAAAGAATATAACATGGGACTTGGTGGAACTTCCAAAGGACATAAAAGTTGTTGGTTGCAAGTGGGTCTACAAGTTGAAGAAAGGTGTTGATGACAAGGTTGCGAACACAAAGAAATACTAGTAGAAAAATGGTACTCTCAAAAGGAAGGTATTGATCTCCATGAAATTTTTTCACCAGTGGTTAAGCTTGTTTATATTCGGTTAGTGTTAGAACCGGTTGCTTTACTTGATCTTGAGTTAGAGCAGCTAGATGCTAAAACTACATTTCTACATGGATATTTGGATTAGGACACTTACATGAAACAACCAAAAGGGTTTGTTCAAAATCAGAATGAAAAATTGGTTTGCAAGCTTAGAAAGTCATTGTATGGCTTGAAGTAGTCTCCTAGTCAATAGTACAAGAAGTTTGATTCCTTTATGGTGAGCCAAAATTTTACCAGAAGTGAATATGATCATTGTGTTTGCTTTAAAATGTTGGAAAATGGCATGTTCATTATCTTGGTGTTATATGATGATGGTATGCTCATTGCAAGCAAGGGCATGGTTGAGATTAACAGGTTGAAGGCCCGGTTGCCTAAGATGTTTGATATGAAGGATCTAGGAGCAACAAAACTAATATTAGGCATGGAGATACATAAAGACAAAAAAATGGTAAGTTGTGGTTATCACAAAAGACGTATACAGAGAAAATAATTCAAAGATTCGGTATGAATAAGGTGAAATCAGTTAACATCCCTCTGTCTTCTCATTATAAGATTTCTTCGGTGGGTTTGTGTCCTAGTAATGATGAAGAAAATCAGTATATGTCTCGTGTACCATATGCTAATGTAGTAGGAAGTCTGATGTATTTGATGTTTTTTACTAGACCATACATTTCACACGCGGCTGGTGTTGTTAGTAGATACATGCAAAATCCATGAAAAGAGCATTGGGAAGCAGTGAAATGGGTGTTTAGGTACCTCAGAGGTACAATAAATTATTGTATCAACTTTGATGGTTCAAGTGATGAAGTTTTTGGTTATGTCGATTCAGATTTTGCAGGTGACTTAGAAAAGAGGAGATCCACTTCATGTTATGTATTTACTCTTGCAGGTGGTCCTATAAGTTGGATTTCAAATCTACAAGAGGTTGTTTCTTTATCTACTACAGAGGCAGAATATGTATCTTTCTCACATGATTGCCAAGAGGCAATTTGGTTGAAAGGTTTACTTGGTGAGTTTGGAAGGATACATAAAAAGGTAAAAGTTTTCTGTGATAGTCAAAGTGCTATTCATTTGGCTAAAAATCCTACTTATCACAGTAAAAAACACATTTATCTGAACTATCATTTTGTAAGACTGGTTATTGATTAAGGTGGAGTACTTCTTAGAGAGAGTTGGAAACTCTCTGCTGCTCCTCCTGCATCGACCTTCACACAACAACAACTGACCTTCACACAACTGCAACTCTCCACAGCTCCTTTGCATCGACCTTCACATAGATCCACATCCCTTAATTTGAGATCCTTTGCTTGCATGTGTTGCATGCATCTCAACCAGAATAGTAAGAGGCTCGTGAAGATCATTGAATTTCTGGATAAAAAAGATTTAGTTGTGGGATTTCTCCCTTGTCAGGATTGGGATGGATCCTCCAACTGATCCAATCCGAGAAGATCATAGAAGGACTATGGATGTTGCATTTAGGGCCCTTTTGGCCTCCACGCCATCACTTCCCTCTTCTGCGTCTGATGGAGGCGATGGCATTGTTAAGTGGGCTAATGCTCTTAGAATATAGATCATGTTGGAAAATTCAAGGATGAAAGCCCTTGCACTAAGTGAGTGAGGGTTGATCAGATAGTTCACCGGAATATTGCCATCATAAAAAACAATGGATCTCTGAGTGAAAAAAAACTAGATGAATCTGATATCCGGGGGCCTGCAACACTGCTTTCGTGGCAAGGGATTTTTCACCTTTCTATCTAAAAACAAAGAAGATAGGGATCTAATATTTAGAAGTGGTCCTTACTTCATGGGCCCTTGGGGGATATACCTAAATCATTTGAGTTTAACATTCGATCTAAAAAAGGATGTGCCCTATGTAGTTCCAGTCTCGGTTTGTCTCCCCCATCTCCCTTTACATTGCTAGAACAATGAAACACTTCACGCAATATGAAACTCTCTTAGCAAATGCATAGATAAGGCAGAACCGAAAGGCCCTCTATTCTCATGCGCATGGATTTGCATAAAGGTTGATCTAGAAAAGGGGATTCCAGAAGTTGTAAGTCTTTGCATGGATGGATGAGAACATGCTAAAAAATGATTATGAGCAATTGCCGTCCAAATGCAAGAAATGCCACAAGTACAGTCATTTTTACATAAACTTCCCTAAAGCAGTGCAGGAAAATCCAGAGAAAACTCAAGATGAAGGGTGGAAATAGTCAAAAAAAGGAAGGAAAATGACACCCTTAAACCTTGAGGCAAAGGATCCACATGCAGAGAAAGGAAAAGAGTCAGAGCAGGGAGACAAGCAAGTTACAAAAAACAATCTTTTCAATATTTTGAGTGTAGAAGAAGTGGAAATCATATTGAATGAAGAAATTGTAGAAGAATGCAGAGCAAAACCCCATTGCATCTTAGCAGATAGTAGCATATCGACATCTTAACCCACGGAAGCAAGGCTAGAAGCAGAGATGGAAGATTCTCCAACGATTGGAGAATCTTGGGTTGAAAGGGTAAAAAAAAACAGAGTTTCCTCTCTTGGTTGATCCCTTAACACAACTTCAAGTGGGTCACAAGAGATCCCTGAAACAAATCCAAACACCAAAGGAATAAAGACACAAAGATACCACAGAGAGCATGAAGCAGAGAGAGAACTGGAGCTAGGAAGGTAGAGGATCATTGAAGAAACAAAGCTCCTTCAAAATGACAAAAATACAGGGAAAGTAGATGGAAGGTATAGAGAAGGACCTCAAGCAACCAAGAAGTAATGAAAGCTATCTCTTGGAATTGCAAAGGGATGGGCAGAGCAAACAAGGTGGAAGCAATAAAATACATCATCCAATATGAAAGACCAGACCTCATGCTTATCCAAGAGACAAAAATGAGTGATGTGGAAGTACTGGTGCTCTCACAACACTTATGGAAAAACAGACAAGGAAACTCCATAAGCTCCAGAGGGGCCTCAGGAGGAATAACGACTTTTTTTTCAAGTAAGTATGAGATAAAAAATGTAAAGGAGAATCAATATTGGATTCTCATCGAGTTCCGAGGAAAAATATGATCCAAATGTTAGCTATGTATGCAATGTGTATGAGACAACACATTATAGAGACAAGCAATCATTTTGGAACAACTTAGCAGCTCTGAAAGAAGATCTGGAAGGGAAAGAAGTCATAATTGTTGTGTAGTTTAATGCCACTAAAGCACAATCAAAGAAAAGAGAGCATTCCAAGGTAAGAGATCCATTTGGGGAAAACATGGAGGACCTAATTTATGATCTGGATCTAATAGATCTTCCATTGAAAAATGGGAAGTATACTTGGAGTAATAGAAGTTTGAGTGTGCGCTACATTGTGGCTAGACTCGATCGTTTCTTGGTAAGTGCCTCTTTTCTTCTTAGATATCTCACTCCCACCTCTTTCACCTTACCCTCTGCAACCTCAAATCACAGGTCGATAAATTTGGTGCTATCTTCCCCTGAAAACCTTGGACCCATCCCCTTCTATTTGAACTCCTCCTGGATTCAAGAGGAAAAATCTATGGGCTTAGTTAAAAATGCTTGGAGTTTGGCTTGCATTGGCTCTCCTAGATAAAATTGGGAAAGCAAGCTAAGAAAGGTTGAAAGTGAGATGAAAGGTTGGTTGAAACATAATATAAAAATGCAAGTAGTAGGAAAACTTAGTTTCAATCTGGGATAGCAGCCCTGCATTCCAAAATAGAAAAGGAGGAAATTACCCCTCTTTTTATCAGCCAAGAAAAAGAGTTAAATCTAAAAATCCTTAACGCAGCCAAATGTGAGGAAGAGGAATTAAGGGTGAAATCCAGACAGCTCTAGTTAAAAGGAGGGGAAATTAACACAAAGTATTTTCACAAGCAAACAAAAACAAGGCTCAGTTATAGCATGATCAAAGAATTAAAGGATAAATATGGAAAAATGATAGTGGATCAGGAGGAGATCAAGGCTCACGTTTGTCAACACTTTAGAGATATCTACATGGACAAGGAAGAGACTGACCCCCTAGCGTAGGATGGCCTCCTCTCCAGAATACCTTCCCTAATAATGGAGCAGGATGACAAAGATCTGTCTAAACCCATTATGGAAGATGAGATCAAGGTTGCCATCTGGAATATGCAAGCAGATAAGGCACCTGGGCCTGATGGGTTCACCATCAATTCCTATAGGGAATCCTAGGATACTATCAAGGTAGATCTGCAAAGAATGCTAAACTGGATGAGAAGAAAGGACAAGGTAGGAGGGGCCACCAACTCTTCCTTTCTCATGCTAATTCCAAAAGAAAAAAAACCCAGCTCAATAGATCGCTTTATGCCTATATCACTTTGCAATACCTCATATAAAATCCTTAAAATTTTTTTGGCTACAAGATTGAAGAAAATATTAGGAAGGATAATATCAGATACTCAGGGAAGATTTATTGTTGGGCATCAAATCCTCGACAACATCATAATTGTCTAGGAAGCAATCCACACCAGCATGGAACACAAGTAGCAAGGTATGGCTATAAAGCTCGATATGACTAACACATTTGATTGAGTATTCCACTTTTTTATTTTTGAAATCATGTCAAAATTTGGTTTCTCCACAAGGTTCATTAGATGGATTAAGGCTTGCATTAGCAGTCCCTGGATCGCCCTGTTGGTGAATGGAAGACCAACTAAGTTATTTCAAGACACCAGAGGAATCAGGAGAGGTTGTCCATTGTCCCCATATCTTTACCTTCTGGTAGTTGACTCCATGAACATAAAATTACAGCAAAAATAAGATATTAGGGAACTTAAAGGTCTGAAAATCGCAAGAGGAGTTAAAGCCGTGCATCATGTGCAATTCACTGATGACACCATTCTTCTTGGTGGCGCGTCCACGACCATAGTAGAGAGGTTCAAAAGAGTGCTCACCTCTTTCCTTAAAGCCTCAGACAATATGATAAATGCTACAAAATCAAAAGCGTATGGCTGGAATTGCCTCCCTGGGAATATGGCAAAGATTTCACGAATCCTTGGATTCGAAGGGTTCACTGACTAGAACTATTTTAGCTACCTGGGAATTCCCATTTTCAAAGGGAAAAAAAAGAAAGCAAATTGGAAAGGTCTGATAGAAAAAAATTAAAAAAAAATTAACACTTGGGGAACTAGATGGCTCAACCCAGCATGAAGGTTAATACTTATTAAAGATGTACTCTCAGTATATCCAATTTACATATGCTCGATTTCTTTAGGTCCTAAGCACATAATTCAGGAAATAAATGGAGAGATCCGTAAATTCCTATGGCAAGGAGGCAAGGCGGTCAACACAAAAAAATATACCTTGGTAAACTGGGACATCGTGTGTATTCCAAAGCAGCATGGTGGAATGGGAGTCAAAGATCCTCAAGACATGAACTTGGCCCTCGATGCAAAAGCATTATGGAGAGTATGTACTGGAAAATATGCATGGTGGAAATCGGCCCTGCAAAAAAAATACATGACAGGTAATCGAAGAAGGTGCGTAGAAAGCATAAATATGAGCAGAGTCGGGTCCCCAATCTAGGAGTTATGAAAAAAATCAGCTTATATAATCCAATAAAGCATTTATTGGATAGCAAGAAATGGGAAACATGTTAATATTTGGCAGGATAAGCTATGCTTGAAATCGCTGATGAATTTCTGTCAGCAGCTGGGCGAGCTAAAGAACTGGTGTGAGAATAATGGCTACATCATGCTGTTTGAATTCTCAGTTTGAATGAGAGGAGGCATATGGAAAGGTTGGAAGCATATTCAAATTTTCCAGCACACCTTTAGGAGGACTACATAGTGCTCCTCACGATCTTGCATGGGAAATATCCAATGCATAAAAATATAGCAGACAGTCGTGGATGGGGAAAGTCTGGAGTTTATATGGTGAAATAAGGATACCGCATGGTATATAAAAGGGAGACCAAATTAATAAAAAATAACAGGTGAAATAAAATTTGGAGTAGAGATGGGATGTCAAAGATCAATGTCTTCTTCTGGATCCTTGCACACCGTAAAACACTCATAGTCGAGAACATGAGGAAGAGAGGGATCGCAGGGCCGCTCCATTGCATCATGTGTAAAGAGGAGGATGAAAGCTTAGAGCATGTTTTCACAGAGTGTATTTTCACACAAAAAGTCTGGAGCAAGGTACTCAAAGAACTAAATATGAGTATTACGCTACCAATGATCTAGAATGATCTTTTCTTCAGCTCGAAAGATTATTTCCAAGGCACCTTCTATAATAAACCAGGCCTTGCTAGAGCATGGGAAGCTCTCCGAAGGTTTATTTGTTGGAAAATCTGGACCGCAAGGAATAAGGAAATTTTTGAAGGCAAAATCTCATGTATTAATAAAGTTTTTGCTCTATGGGTTGACACCTTATCCTCAAGAGGAATGAAAAGCATAAAAAGTGAACCTCTTGCGGTGGAAGAAAGAGCTTGGATGACCGACCTCCTTTGGTATTCCTCTTCAAGTTTTGGGTTAAATCCCACAAAGAAGATGAGACTTCCGAGCTGGCAGATAAGGATGAGAAAAGATGAACTTCAAAATTGTAGGACAAAGATAGGAATCAACTCATTGTTCTTTGATGGTGCCTCGAAAATAAATCCAGCGATTGCAGGCGCAGGTGGAGTAATCTATGACTCCAAGGGGAATAAGCAAAAAGAGTAGTCCCAGGGAATCAAGAGAGCAACAAACAACGGGGCAGAATGGTACGCTTTAATCAAAGGTTTGGAGCTAGCTAGAGATATGGGGATCGAGGAAATGAGTCTAATAGGAGATTCTTTAATTGTAATTAGGGAAGCGAGAAAGATCTATAGAGACCAGATGATTCCTTCCTCAAGGATGCATCATATGATCTCTTGTCTTTGTAAGGAATTCAAAGCAATTAACTTCCTCCACGTTTTGAGAAGTCAAAATCAACAGGAGGATAGCATGGCCAATAAAGGGGCTGGTTTGAGTTATGGCATCTTAGAAAATAATAGCATCATTTGCGAAAACATGTGGATCCCTTAAAATCCGTTTGTTTTTGCAATGTTTTGTTTCTGCATTTTATTGCTTGGGCAATTTGTAAGAAGCTATAGCATTCACAACATAGGAAATTTCCATGGCTTCTACAAGCTAGAGAAGGAGGAAAAAGGCAAAATGGATGCTTCCCTGGTATGGGAGCAATCCGACTTGTATTTCGTTTCTACCTTCTTTTTTATATAATAAAACATACCCAACCGTTTCTGTTATAAAAAAAGGTGGAGTACTTCTTGAAAAGGTCAACACTCAAAAGAATTGTGTAGACATGTTCACGAAACCAATCACATTAGAGAAGTTGCGGTTGTGCATAAATTCTCTTAGCTTGCAAAATAGGTGATGAAAGAGAAAGAGCAACGTATTAGGTAAATTGTTGTCAAGGTGGAGATTATTGATAAGGATGACAACCAATTTCCTGAAAAGATAGGAGTTGGTATTTTTCAAGTTTAGCAACAACTATTTTTTTTTGGTTTATGGATTTAGCATTATCCACTGCTTTGTATTCTAATTTTTTGTTTCTTTAATGCAACAAAAATTAGAATGAACAATTGCATATGGCCATGGCTATGTGTATGTCCATAGAGGCAATAGATGATATTGAAGAGTTGATGTTAATCTTGAAGAGAATAATAACTATATGTTGCCGCAATGAAGATTGTAATCTCCATCTTTGAATAACAAGAAGATCGATACACTTCCTTTGTGGATGTTTCCCTCTCGAGGGTTTTACCACATTAAATCTCTGTGTTCATTATTACGTGTTTGTCATTACTCACTATCTATTTTTTTTAATCTCTGTATTGTTTAAGCTTCCACTATAACAAAATATACAACACAAAATTTTATTGACAAATTTAGAAAGATTACAACAATTTGGAACCAATAAACCTTCTTTTAATTTATAGCATGAAAAGTTAAGAAAGATTACAACAATTTGAAACCAATAAACCTTATTTTTAATTTATAGCATGAATATCCATACAACAAAGAATTCTTTAAATTATTATACATAATGATAAGAGATTTCAATTTACATCCATTGTTACCTAGTATGTCTTCATTTCTATATTCTCATCCCTGCCATTTTGAATCCACTCTTGTATTGAGACTTCTCATCCAAAAACAAACTTGACCTGAATCCCTGAGGTCTTATCATAAATACCTCCTTAAGATTGAAGATACTATTGATTGCAATCCCTTAGGTCTTATCATAAATACCTCCTTAAGATTGAAGGTACTATTGATTGCAGAGCATCATTGAAATAATATTGTGCCCTGAAGGGAAATTATCGATGATAATCATTGTTAACTATGTTGGTGGCTCCCCTTGTCAAACCCCAAAAATTTCGAAAAATTTAAAACTTTTATAAATAGCGTATAATCACATTCATGCAGTCATTAATTATTGATTAGTTAATGCTACCAGCATTGTAATTGAATGATCTTTACTCGTGCTTAATTCATATGATGAGTTTCTTGTCAGTTACTGATTGTTTTCTATTTGCAACAGCAAGGGGGGATTTCTGTGACAGATTGGGCTTACTTAGCTACTAAGCTAATGCAGTAGTTTCTCTGTCTCTTACAGTTATACAGGTAAGGTTTGGGTTGCTGCAAACAGATCTTTTAAAGTATTAGATAATAAATTGCTGTACCAATTCATTCAGTAAAAGTAAAATTGTAAGCTAGCCGGTTTTTTCAAGCTTATACAGGTACAAATTTTCCTATACTTCTCTCTTAAGATTTCACTGATAGACGGTTAGAATTACCAGAGAAAAAGATAGCTATTTTCCTTTATATTAGCAGCATTAAGTATCCCTAAGAAGTACTAATTCATGATTGAGTTTACTGTAATGCAATTATACTTTTTAATATCTTGCACAGTAATTAAAACTGGGTTATCATGTTCGATCCTATTGTACTTATCTGATGTTACCACATCATGCCAGGTTTTAAAATTTAAGATATGTTTTGATTCACAAAACAATTATAAGGATCTGAAGTTAGGTAATAACAATATATATAATTTTCCTACTTACAGCAATTACAACACTTTCTGCTAGAAATATGTCTTCTCTTAGTCATTTTTAAGAGTTTGAACTAATGGAAAACTATCCCTATTTTCATGATCAATGACTGAATATAATCTATGAGTACTTTTTAGAATTGACTCTAGATTATCATAATCAATCTTATTATGAATTTCCAGATTAAACTATCATCAAGAAAGGTGATAACACAAATCATAAACTGCTAATCAACATCCACTTACCCATCCTTAAAGATATTTGAATGAGAATGATAACAAAGTCTACTTGTTAGCACAAGGAATCTAAGACTATTAAAGATTGTTCAAATATTAACATTGACAAGTCCCAAAGAGTTGGTGTAATCTCAATCCCAAAGCAGTAAATTGCAAGGCAGAGTTCTACAAGCTTAAGTCATAGAATGTCTGGTCTTTTACCAATTATGCGAGGCGATAATAATTCTTAAACAATATAGTTGTAGCATTATTACAACTATACCTAACATTAGTAAAGAATATTATAATTTAATGCCTGGATTGGAGACTAGGGTAATGGTTATAAGGTCATAGGGTTATAGGTTCTATGAACCATTACAACTCTTAAGTTATACCCTTATCCCTATAACTTATAGTACAAAGTTTATATTACAAAGTTTTTAACCTTGAAAGAGATCTATAATACAAAGATTTACAACCTGTACACGATGCTAATGTTACAATGCAAGGTTATTAGCATAGTCTAATGTTTACAAGGCATAAATTTCATAAACTAAGTTCGAACATGCGAGTATATAATGTAAAGTTAATATCGATAAAGCAAGGTCTTAATGCTCATCTTGCATAATTGATTATGTGTAAAGCATAATATTTATATGCAATATTCTAACATTATGCTGTGAATTTTAATGCAGGCACAAACTTAGGGTAGCGACCAAATGGTGAAGTCCATGCATGGAAATGTTTGTAATACACATGATTTGCAATCTTATCGTAAACATTGGCCACGACCCACTCGCATGCAAAAATTATTGTAATGACGTGGTCGCTCCTCGACCATGCACTGGTGGATTAAAACGTAGAGTCAACCCTAACGTCGATCATTTCCTCCCTTGCCTTCGGGCTGGAAGGCTCTGCAAACCCTCCTAGTTCGTTTTCGTTTGACTCTCTTAAGAGAAGCTCCAATGCTGCTTCTGTCCTTCATGCTTCTTCTCGGCTCTGTATGGCAGTTTGTATCTCGAATAATGGCAGCCAAACGGTCTTGAAAGCCTAGGGTTTTACCTTTGGGTTCCACAGTCAGCTCTGTCGCGGCGTATGAAGGATCTTCGACTTGATAATGACAGTCCTTCCATTGGGAAAGATATCTCTTGACTTCCTACCAGCGTGCTCCTTCACAAAGATAAGAAAGGGTTGCGCTTCCTCGGCTCTGGTTAAAGATTGTTAATCGGTAGCTGCACATTTCAGCCTCACTGGTGAGTACAGCTCAGTCTTTAGTTTATTTGAGAACATAGCTTATTCATGTTGTTAGGGTTTTAACTATGAACTGTTCCTTCTCTTACAGGTTTTAATCTCCTTGCTGTAGAGCGGAATACACCAGGTTTCAACGAACAGCTTCTCTTCGGTAAGCCCGGTCTCGACACGGTGTTCCCCTTGCTGGTTTACTTAGAACTGATAGACAAGGGTTTGAGTGATGCGATGCAGATGGTTACTCCAGCTCTGTTTTAATCTTTAAACGTATGTTAGATAGGTTTATTATAAGCTCAACCCTTTGCTGTGCAAGGGTGTTTCGACCTCCAGTCGATGTTGTAATTACATGTCTTTTTGGCTACGTTAAGGGTTCTATAACAGAAGTATTGTATCATCATAATATGGCAATGGCTCCAAGCCTGCCAGTGTAGGAGGTTGCGTCCTCTATACTCTGTCTGCTTTGTTGTATTTTTAAGAATCGATTAGGGTTTTTACCCGAGTTTTGAATACGGTTTTAATATAAATCCTTTCTGTATCTTGGCTTTCCTGTACATGCGTTTGTTTGAATTTCCATCCCATACAGAAATAAATGAATTATGTTTATAACCACATACTCTGTGGGTTTATAGTGCGGCCGTGAATGAAACGTTGTCTTTTCTCTTAATACTTATTATATTTGTAGAATTGGGTTTATGGGATTCGATCCCTAATTTATAATGGAGATTAAGTCAATTACTTAATCTATTATTAAGATTTTATCTGTGTTAATATTTAAAAGTAGATCTAGATTTTTTTTAACTATTGGTAACCCTTCTTTTTGTAATTTAATGCGAGGGTTATGTTCTTGGTTTTATTGTATATATATATTACTTCTTGATTTATAATGTAAGTAGGGTTATGCCCGTATATCAATGTTGTGTCTGTTATTACTATTTTCTTGTTTTATTAAGGATTATAATACAATACAGTGATCCATTTTAGTATAAAAGGGGTTCTGTACATAAAATACATTCCAGCTTTTTATTTAATAACTTTGTTATTAAATTTTCCTTACAGGTTTATAACCTGACTTCTATCTATTTAGATGATATAAAAACAAAAGTAATCCTTTTTTTATAAAAATGACCTGTTGTATTTTTATTAATTAATACTATTGTCTTTTAATATTGTTTATTTACTTTACAATGCACAGTATGACTAGTTCATAAATATACTTTATTTGTTTACATTCTAAGTATAATTAAACTAAGTTTGTAATAATAAACTACTTGAATGTTTATTGTTATGATGTATATAATGTTAATACATTATTAGTAATATAAAAATAATAGTACTCCTTCTCAATGTTACTATAATTGTTATTTTAATATTATTACCCAATGTTTGGCTTAGATTCCTTATTGAGTTCTATTACCTGCATTTTTCTATATATTACTTATTTAATATTATTTAGTATGTTTTCAAATACCTATATATATAAATAACTGTGCACTGTGCATGTGATAGCATTCGTTTACCAAAATTATAATAGAAAATCAGTTATGGAATACCCTTAAACTTAGTTAAATAAAAGAGTATACAGTGCTTAAATATTGCATTTTTAACTATTTTGCAGTCTGATACAAATAGGAAAATTATCTGTAACATCATACAGATAAATTACAGATACATAATTATATCCTACTATCAGATTTGTTTTATTTAACTTCTAAAAGGTTAGATCCTTTTTAAAACCAGAAAATAGCACTCATAACTTAAACTGCAAAAATACTTAGTCTATCTTTTCATTCTTATAGTTAGTATTTTCAGAAAACAAAGATACAGTACTGATACTAGTTTTTAAGACTGTAAGAAAGATAGTTCATGAATTTGTAAAAAGAACACTTATAGTAACATTGAGTAAATTAGGAAACTCAGTTCAGAAGGATACTATTCTCAACACTGAGATACTGTGCTAGAGTACGGTCTGGTGATACCAGATGTGGAAAAACACAGTGACTACTAATAGGTTTAACTACTGATATTCTGAGATACTAACTTTACTGAAACTAACTAATTACTCAGACATATAAATAAATGTAACATTCATCTATTCATACTCAGAAAACATAA
>LPNX010203541.1:122782-150037 GCA_001517045.1 Pseudotsuga menziesii | reverse complement strand
CAGCAGAAAATTTGGTCTTATAGACCCACTTACACTGGACTAACTTTCTTCCTGGAGGAAGATCCACTAGCTCCCATGTGTTGCTCTTCTGGAGTGAGCAGAACTCCTCCTTCATGGCTGTTTTCCATCTTGGATCTCCCGCTGATTATTCATATGTTTGAGGATTAGAATCCAACATCAAATAGCATTTTTTAGCAAACATAGGATCCTTCATGCACATACCACTCTCAAATTGAGATCTAGTCCTCCTTGGGTCATTGGGATCCCCAGCTAGCTCTCCTACTGCATGTAGTGTCTTGGCTGCCCATTTAGGCCTTGTGGGGCTGTTTGTTTCTGCAATAAACTCATCTCCATCAGACAAATCAGAATCAGCATGTTCAAAAAACTCTTTAATTTCTTCTTGAGGTTCAGGTGGTGAAGAGGCTTCACCAACTTCCACTGCTGCAAGGGGTTCTTCTTCAAACTGAACACACCTTTCAATGAAGGCTTTGTTTGTGCTCAAGTTTATCAACTTGTACCCTTTTGAATCTTTAGAGTATCCCACAAAAATACACTCTTGGCTTTGGGGCTGCAAAGCCTTCCTCTTCTCTGTTGGAATCCTAGCCCAAGCCTTTGAGCCAAAAATCCTGAAATAGGTCACATCTGGCTTGTGCCCACTCCATGCTTCGAAAGGAGTCATACCATAAAGTTGTTTGTGAGGCACCCTATTCTGGATATAGGCTGCACAGATGATAGCTTTGTACCAGTACTTTGGTGGCAAATTTTTGGCCTCCATCATGCATGTTGCCATCTCCTTCAGTGATCTGTTCTTCCTCTCAGCAACACCATTTTGTTGTGGTGTGTAAGGGATAGAATGCTGCATCTGAATACCTACATCTGCACAATAGTTAATAAAATCAGACTTGACATACTCACCACCATTTTCAGATCTGAGGGCCTTGAGTTTCCTTCCAGACTGGTTTTCAACCAAAGCCTTAAAGACTTTGAATAGGCCAAAAAATTCAGACTTATGTTTCAGGAAGTGAACCCAAAAATACCTAGAAAAATCATCAATAAAGGTCAATGCATATTTGGCCTGACTCATGGACATATGAGGGAATGGGCCAGCAACATCAGTGTGAATCAGCTCGAGGGGTGCAGAGGTTCTCTCATGACTAGCTTTCTCAAATTTGTGCTCTGGGTGTTTTCCTAGGATACAACCTTGGCAGACTCCTTTGGAAAATTTTTATCTTGGGCAACCCTATGACCATTTCTTTCTCACTAAGATCAGACAGATACTTGTAATTTAGATGGCCAAACCTTTCATGCCATAGCTTGCTAGCTTCATTAGCATGGATAAGAAGAGCAGAGGGGTTTGAGTAAGGTAGGAAGTGTGAGAACATGTATACCTTTTGAGCATGATTTGCAACTCCTTTTGCAATGACTCTACCACTTGAGATCTCTGTGATCTCAACTTCATCAGGGGAGAATATGACCTTCTTAGGAGACCCAGTGTGGGTCATCTGGTACACTGACAGGAGGTTGGAGGCGAGACCAGGGACATACAGCACATTGTTGAACTGACCATGATCAAGATCTATCCTTCCTTTGCCCATACTTTTAGTGAGAGAGTCATCTCCCAGTACAATATATGGTCCTTTCAACTTGTCCAGTGAGGAGAAGGCCTCCTTAGTCGAAACCATATGTCTTGAAGCTCCAGAATCAATGATAAAACTGGGTGAGCTTGATGTGCCAGCAACCAATGCATGAACTCTCTCTCTCTGTCATCTGAACTTGATCCTCCTTCTCTCTTCTTTGAGCTTTCTGGAAGGGAGATGCCATTCTTCTCCAGGAGTTGGGTCAGCATATCAATCTGCTTTTTCATACAAGAGCTTTCAGTGTGATTGCCCTTATTACAGTATGAGCACTTATTCATTTCACCTTTGTTTTTCTTCTTTTGGGTATTCTTCTTGGGACCTTGTTGATCCTCTGGAGACTGTTTCTTGTCTCTCTTTTGCTCAGGTGGATTTTTAGCTTTCTTTTTGCTTTTTGAATCCACCCTCGAATCTCCAGCAACCAGTGCTTGGTCTTTGGATGGTTTGATGTTGCCCATCATCACCAGCTTGTCTTGTTCTTGTGTGAGAGATTCCATGAAATCTGCAAGGCTAGGCATCTTCCAGGTTCGAGCTGTGAGTTTTGTGGCATAGAAGGTCGAAACAAAGACTGAGTAGTTAGGTCCTAGCTTCGAGAGGATGGCCAATACGAGCTGATCATCTTTCTTTTCGATACCACACTGCTTCAGCTGCAAAACTAGTGCTTTGAACTTGGAGAAATATAGCTGCAAGGATTCAAAGCTACTGGGACTCAGAGAAATCAACTCATTCTCAATCTGATTTCCCCTCATCTCATCTGTCTTTCCAAAAAGATCAGAAAGCTTCTCCCATACTTGATCCGGTGATGTTAATCCATCGAGATGGAAAAGGAGGTCTCGAGAAATACTGAGACATAGGAGGCCATAGGCCTCATCTCTCCGATTATGCCATTTGATATTCTCTGCAGCAGCATTGGGCTCTGCTTTTGTAGCCATAGTCACCCTGTAGAGGCCTTTCGCTCTCAACAAGATCTCCATCTCTGCTTTCCATTCAAAATAGTTGAAGGGAGTCAAGATAGTTTTTTGTGAATCCATAGCTTTAGAAAATCTGTCCCGGCTGTCAGTAGAAGGCTCCCAGTCTTGATGTCGAACCTGCAAAACAATTTTTGAAGGAGAGTAACAACCTACAATGGCTCTGATACCATGTAGAAATTCATTCCAGCAGTAGATTAATTTTACCCACAACAATTATCAATTGATCATGCAAAATTGCTAACAATGGAGACTGAATATGGAGTTGTAACACAAAATTATATTAACTGAGTGTACAATAGCCAACCCTATGATAACATAGGATGATAAATAAATAGAATACATGAAGAAATCGAATGCATGAGGAAGCATCCAAATCTAGCATAAAGCAGGCTTACTATAATTAAGCAAATCCCCCATAGGTGTAAAAAGCTGATCCCAAATCTGTCATGGAGATCACGAATTGGCAAGGGCGCATGGGCAAGCTAAAGTGTGGTGGAATGGAAGCTCATACATGCTTTTGCATGGAGAAAAGAGTGGAGGATGAAGAGGACAAAAAAGTAGTTCACCTGACCTAGTCTAGCTTTCCTATGTGCCTTAAAACACTGAAAAAGCAGGCAGTAAAGCAGAAAAAGCAAATAGGCGCCTAGGAGGCCAGGAAAAAAGTGGATTTGATTCCTAAGGCTTTCCGAAGCGCTACATGAGTCAGATATAGCAATTTTGACCTCTATGGATAGGTAATTAGCAACTTGCACAAGGTGGGACACATGAACTAGGCAAATAAGACAAAAATAAATGAATTAATGTCTAAGTGGGTAAACTATGGGTTGATTATTCTAACAGAGTGTTCTCAATAGAGGCCACACTTACTGTTGGAATTTGGAAATACTTATCATCAAATGCATGAATGAGTTTTCTTTGCCAAGAACACCACAACATAAAATTTGTCTCATCACTGGATCTATTCCATCAAAATATAAATCTATCTATTACATCAAAATATAGAGTTATAATCAGTGTGTATGCCATATTTAACCTACCATCCTCTCATCAAAATGCACTAGTCCTACACTGAATTGCATTTGTACCAAACATAATTTGTTTTCAGTGTATTTTATGGTATGTATTACACAACCATATCCCAATGCACATTATGATAAAAGCCTTGTATAGAATGAAGAGTGTCAGGGATGAAGCTTTCGTAGATTATTTTGATTTCACTTAGATACATGGGAATATACAAATCCATATTGACTAAGATGAGAATGAAGTGTTAATGATAAACATAAAATACCATTAATTTCCTTGCTTATGGTAATTGTGGCAGACAAAAAAAAATGATTGTATTCATGTTCAATGAATGACTACAGCAAGTACATCAATGGGACTGAAAAATTGTACATCTGGTATAGGTATAGAGTGGGAGTGAAAAATAAACTCCTATAGAAACGTTATCAAAATAAGATAAAGATCCTAATATCTAGCTAAAATAATATATAAGAAATGGAATACGCGACTATTGTCACCCAAGGTAAACTTATGTTTAAAAAATACAACAATTAGAAGATCAATTACCACAAGTAGCTTTACCACCAAAATATTAGAACATAGTCATTGGAAGTTATAATCTTAATGCTTGATAGATCAAATCGATCTAAATGGCCAGTTATATTCATTCATTGTTGTACAGATTGGACATTATTAGCCAAAGAGATATAACTTGCAAGGCATGGATTTATTTATTTAACCTCATATCAGGGTTGTTTTTGCAGAAAAAATATTAACTACCTAAAAATGGATCACTGACAACAGGCCTTCCTTAAATGGTGAGGTTGAGAGGGTATTAAGCAGTATTTTTTTAGTAACAAACTTACGTAAAATAAAGGGGTATTGTTTCCAAAAATCATTAACAACCTAAACCTGGATCACTGTCAATGGAATCTTGGTTCACTGCTGCAGTAAAGTAAGCCATTTTATGTATTAACCCTACTATAAATGCTAGGTCTTGTTTTTAGAAATAGCATAAACTACCTAACTTCCCAGGAGTACTTGGTTCATGGGTAATGTTTATAGATTATTAATCCACCCATCGTAGCTCCATTCCAATCTCACCATACAAATGTCTTGTCTCAAAAAGTGATCAGACAAGATAGATCATCGATGATTTTGATGGAATAGTTATCCTAGGACCTAGTACTACCTAAGCTAAAGAAAGGCCTAATCTCTAGGTGATCTATTTCATGTAACAACACTAATTTTTATTTGTTAAACTGTTGGATTCATACCTACACCCCTTTACTCTGTTGCTGGTACACAAATTACAGCTTGGATACTGAGTAATAACATAGCTACAACATTATTCTGAATGTATGAGATCACTAGTTGGGTTCCTTGGTCTATTAGTAGTTTGGTAAGATCACTTATATCCCCTTGCTTTGTTTGGGTATTATGTAACCACCACCGCATGAGAAAAAGCAAAACTATCTATGTGGATCATTGCTTGGAAATATACAACCATACAATGTGCTAGTGTGTAGCATCAAGACCGGCCTCATTAGTTGTTACAACAAGACCAAGACCCAAAACAAATGCATTCCCAATACAATGGTTGCTCAGTCTAGAAATAATTGATCAATCCAAAGTGTATGCTCTGAATATGACATAGCAGTGGGGATTTTTCCAGCATTTCAGCATGGAAGTGGTGCACCATGATTATGCATCTACATCCCTTTACATGCCACCTAGAAATCCTTCTTATTAGAACATGCAGTCAGTAGTTGCATATGTTCCTCAGTATGCAATCAGTGGACATCGTCTGAGTATATCTCTTTTGTGCTCTATTATGGTCTAGAAATTGAAGAAAAGACAGTCACAATAGGAGCCATTCCAAGAAATGAACCAGTCAATTGATATCCATACATCTCATGTTGGTAGCAAGCATAAATTCCATGACTCCATAATGGGCGTGTGTCGTTTTAATTTTTGAAAGTAATAATGATCTGTAGGTTTGTGTTTTGGGTAGGTCAGTATATAAGTCAATTCTCATGTCATATAGAATGTAGCACTCATATAATTTCAATGTTAGATCATAAAAGTAGTAGAATAAGCCTCTTTTGGACTCTTTTTTTGAAACAACAATGATTGGACAACTGGTATTTTCTGTATTACTAAACTAGACAGTTTGGCCACAACTCAATATTAATACAAATACAATTTCTCTTGTTTAAGAAAATTATTGTGTGGTACTAGTTTGAACCTACTTGGCTACACAGTACACTGAATTCTCTAGCATTAGCATTGTGTTACAGCACCCAATCGCAAGTGCTCCACCTGAACCTCCTTCTCCAATCACAATTGTAACAATAGGAACCTTAAGGATAAACATTGATATCAAATTGTGAGCTATTGTTCCCCCCTACAAATAATAGCAGAGAAGCATTAAGGAAATAATACCATATTGGAATAAATTTATTAAAAAAATATTAAGAAATTAATACAATCATTTCCAGATATCTAAAGATCAAAATAAAGTGGTAAAAAACCAGTTAGTATACTTGGCATTTTTCTTTAGACTATTTCTCAGCATATGCACTAGGAGTATCAATAAATGAAATAATAGGAAAACCATGGTGATTAACATGCTTCATCATTCACAAATCCTTTCAATAGCTACAATTTTGTATATACAATGTCATCATCTATCCTTTTTTATAATTCAACATGAATGAAATCTTACAAGATTGTGTATATGTTGGTAACAAAGACAAATTGAGAACTATTATGTATCAATCCTACTAGTACTAATTGTGAACTAAAGTTAAGCTCATTTGAGGATGATATAAGGGATTCCTATTGAACATAATTGTGGTTTATTTTGTTGACCTTCTAAATATTTGATGGTTGTGGTTAAAACTGTGCAAACACCTATTTGTTGAGGATGAATTCTAAGACATGTGAAGAGATGTTAAAAAAAATGAAGGGTGGATTGATATCCTTTTAAGGACATTTTTTTGTGGACTGTCAAAAGGATGATTTAGACCTGATTATAAGTCTATATTGATGAACTATCCTTGAACAAGGTTATCTTGGAATAATTTGATAAGGCATACGAGAAGGAAGCAAAAGTTTCGAAGAGAATTCCATAACTAAATAGGAGGCTGAGATTTTGAGTTGAGATTGTTGCAAAGTTTTGTTATATTTTAAGAAAAGCATTATACTTGTTGTAACTGGGTATAAAACATATTTACTTTCGAATTCAGAAGTAGAGTATTTGAGAAAAAATTGATTCAAGCTGAGAGCATATTTGGTTTGAATAAAGAGCATGATTATGGGAAGTTCTTGGATTTGCTTGAAATATTGAGGACATATTTGTACATCATTTGGATAACTTCTTGAATCATGGATGTGAATGATGAGTCTCTAGTTCATAGAACTAAGAGAAAAACTATGGTTTTGAAGCAGCCTTCTCATTGAACATACCTTCATGATAACAAGACACATGTATGCAGAGAATCGTATGTATACTCTATATTTGTATAGTATTAGAAAATCCTAAAGAGTCCTAGAATCCCAACGATGAACTGAAAATTCTTATGGATGGATTAAGAAAAATCTTGAAGTTCTTTGAAGAGCTACTTGAAGCAACCATTGAATTAATGTAGAAGACCGTGCAAAGAATGTGAAAGACCAACAAATTATTGTATCCTATGCAGACCAGAGTTTTGGGATATTTATCCCTAAATGAGACCTATTTTAAGGTCATGAAAAATATCTCTTCTAGTATTTAAACTAGAGTCTCAAAGTTGGGACCATTCCTATGAGTACTATGATGAAAAAAAAAGCTCAATCCCAAATGAACCAGGAATAATGTATTTAACATTTAATGAGAAATGTTTTTACATATGTAGTGCACTCATCTATTTATAAGTATGTAAAATTATGGAAATTTAATAAATCCCAATTTTTGGACTACTTGGAGGCAGGGGAGCCTACCCCCCATGCAATTTAGACAACTATATGGGTTTGGACATGTTTTCCAATCACAACTAGTTATTTTCTTCCAAAAAGAACAAGAATGTGTTGATCTCAATCCATTTTGTATTTTATGCTACCACATACATCCAAATGATGCATGTGATTATAAATGGGGTTATCCAACATATTTTGAGGTATGAGAAGGCTAGTTTGAAAGCCAAAGTTGTTAAGATTTCTTGGGAGTAGTATGTGGTGGAAAAGGCATTCAAAATCTGATATTTATACTCAGAAATATGATAATATGCCAGTACTCAATGACTACGTGTGCTCATATAAGTATGTATGCTTAGCAAGCATCCCAATGAATTTTAGTAATACACATCAATAATATTTTGTCCAACATATCATATTTTAAGCATACTTCGAAGTGGCTAGGGAATCCACAAATAAAATAAAATCCAACCAATTCAACAAATGGCTCAAAAACTACTATATGAAGCTATAGTACTAGTAAGGATTCAAATAGTGACTTTACCTGAACAAATTTAGAGAGAAATCATACTCAACTTTCAATAAAACATTATTTAACATCTTAGAAATGAAGGAAGTGTAATCTATACACAGTGAACTAGAAATATGTGATTGTAAAACATACATTTATTCATAAAATAAAGCATAATATCATGATCCTCTCCAAAGTGTATTCAATTATAAATGATATGCCCAATAAATTGTGTACACAATAGGTTTATGTAAGTTTTCTTAATGTCATAAGTTTACTTCTAGTATAACTAGTAGTGACATAGTTCTTTGAACACTATATAAAATACATTGAAAATCTAGTGTTGAATACTTATAATATGTAAGTGATAAATTGGGCATTAATTCCCTAGATCATAGATTTTGTTGCAAGAGATAGGTGGTAGACCTAAGGATGCCATTTGGGATCAAAAGTCACAACAAGTATTAAGACTCTCTAACGGTCCAACATTGGATTTTTTTGGATAGGGATGTGCAATGGAGACCCAAATATGATTCAACGCCTAACTTAATGATGTTACTAGTGAGATTATGTCATTCAAAGACCCATATTTGGCCATTTTCTCCTCGAAGAGGATTGCTTACCTATGACCATCTGGACACGTTCAATGTTGGGTCTTTGAGGCTCTTCACACCTTTAGTCCATTATCATTTTTACTAAGCAACTACCTCCCTTTAAGTACTCACTAGAAATACCAGGTCACCTCCTCCTCTCATAAAAGGAGATGGAATTCTATTGTGAGAATTTGATGTAGCTGCAATATGGTCTCAATGTCTGTCCCAACTACATTCAGTTCCATTTTTCACATGATCTTAGGATTTTACAAAATGAATTAAGGTTTGTTCACTTGTGGACCAATTTAGATCACCACATATTGCAAATAGAGTAGATAATTGTTCCATCGTAAGAAGATGAACACAACAAAACATTTTATCTTTAAATATGCCATATATTTTGATATTTGAGGAAGAAATCATTGCGTGCTCCATGATAACAGATGTCTTGCTTTATGCATGCACAAGTTTATCATTCACAAACAAATATCTTGAGGGTCCTTTCCATATCCTAGTCCATTAGGTTCACCACCTCATTTTTTGGCCTATCTCAATAACTGTAGGAACTAAACACTACGTAAATTTCTCGTCCACAGAAATATGGATGGATTGATGATACAATATGGATGGGCTGTAAAATATGGATGGGCTGTAAAATGCACATCTCGACACAATGTGTTGTTTGAACAAGAATAGAGGTTCTATACCATCCAAAGGATTTTTCATCTAGGCATTTCTTCCGACAGGGTATATTTTTTACTTCACAACAATTTCTTATCAATGCATACAGAAAATAGCATATATTTAATAGAGGAATTTAATATTAAAATTAATGTACTAGATTTGAAATAAATATGGTGCTTACAAACAAACTTTATTTCTGTAATCCAGTAGACTGAATAAAAAGGGACATGCTCTTGATATCCCCAGTGAATAAACATAAGTTCACTCTCTGGTGTCAGGGATGGATTCATTTTATGGGTATGGAATTACTGATCTACTATGTCAGGTTTTAATGCTTTTTATATCTTAGCTATGAAAATATTTATAAAGAGGGCAGTTTCAAAAGCCCCGTTTTGATCAGTTTTCAAGGGAAATCCATGAGCCCTGGTTTCAGTCTGTAAAAGGACTTAAACCTCTCTGACACCCCTATAAAACTCAGTTTTTATGGTTTTATATATAAATAAATATTTTTACTTATATAAACATACACACATAGACACTATTTTTTGGAGTTCCCAACTTGTATCATTTCCCTGTTTCAACTAACATATGCTTGCAAACATATCGCTTTTATATTTTCCACCCCCTAATACATGCTTATTTCCAGGTACTGTTATGACCAACTTCATTATGCAAACATTACAAATTTATAACAAGCAAGCCATGTTAAAGAGAAAAATACATTTTAAACATGAAACATAAGAAACATTGTTGAGTAGCCCAAATAAAGAATTAAAATAGAACATACAAACAAAAATGGAAATATAAAGTGCAATCATGCACATGCAAGATCATATTTACATGTTATTTCTGGAATCATAAGAACGGACCTGTAGAAACTTCTTATCACTAGTGGGCATCGCACAAGCCTCTGCAAATTCAGAAGAATCGGGGCGATTATCTCCAAAATTTATTGCCTGATTCTTAGATCCATGAAAATAAACCATCCCTTGTCCAAGTTCACGAGTTGTCTCTGAGTTGGCAGGAATTTTGTTTTCTATTTTATCGGTGTCATTTATAAACAGAGAATTATTTCCACCTTCTTAGGTTGAAAATGAAGATTGGACATGATGATCCGGACCATTGACACTAGTATTTAGTCTCTTGTCACTTCCAAAAAATGAGCAGTTCTGAAATGCATCTAACTACTAGCAATCAACCCACTTAAAATAATACTAATATCTACTATAATCAAGTCCTGACACTATGTTCCAGAAGGGAAAATACCAATATCCAATGACCCTAATGAATCAACCTGATGGAAAGAAACAAACTTTATCAGAGGATGGCTTTTCAATAGATAAAATCTTCCACCATTTAAAATACACAATCAAAATGTCCACAAAAAGATTAAAAATATTAGTAGTGGATGTGAATACCCAATACAACTCATTAGCTTGGTTCTCTTCTATTGGATGTGAGCCCATTTTCAGGTCTTCTGTACAAGGTGCCTCCTCAGGGATTGAACCTCAGAACCAAGATTGAGAAACCCTTGGTCGGAGGATCTCTCGTATCAAGAGGAACATAACTATGGAAAATAGATTCTAAACCTTAGTCGAAAACTACAAAAGGTCATTAACCTCTCGATATACTCAAGGACGAAATTCAATGATATAGAAATGACAGGATTTTTTCATCATTCAGACTAAACCTCTAAAATTTTATCATTCGGACTGAACCTGAAACTTTATCAGAAGATGGATTTTCAATAGATAAAATATTCCACCATTTAAAATACACAATCGAAATGTCCACAAAAAGATTAAAATATTAGTAGTGGATGTGAATACCCAATACAGCTCATTAGCTTGGTTCTCTTCTATTGGATGTGAGCCCATTTTCAGGTCTTATGTACAAGGTTCCTCCTCATGAATTGAACCTCAAAACCAAGATGGAGAAACCCTAGGTCAGAGTCTCTCTCGGATCAAGAGGAACATAACTATGGAAAATAGATTCTAAACCTCACCCGAAAACTACAAAAGGTCATTAAGCTCTCGAAATACCCAAGGACGAAATTCAATGATATGGAAATGACAGGATTATTTTCATCATTCGAACTGAAGGTACGCCATTCAGTTGCAACATCAAGAAGTGGTTGTGGGTATGTTTCGAATACACAGTCAATATTCACTAGTGATTTAAAGATTCAAAGCTTCAACTATGACTATGGTAGATTTTTTTTAAACTTATCAATTTTTTCAAGTTTTTGTATTGAAGGGATTATAGCTTAGTAATTTTCTATTTTTCATTATGATTACATTTTCTTACGTGTATAGGTATAAATTCATTCAAATTCCCATATTATTTTTACTTCAAGAAGAAATTTCTTAATGAACCACTTATTAATTAGGTTTATTATTATGTAGGATTGTTTTGTAACACCTACTCTATTCAAATACTTGGACGGGTATTAATATAACCCTTGTGAACCCTTATTCATTAGGTAATAAAGAACTAAACTTTCAGTATTGTTTCTAAAATTTGGCTTAACTAAGAATATTGTGAAAGAATTAACATTTTTCCACTAAAAGTGAAAAGAAAATTTAATATGACTAAGGTGAGAAGTGTTAATAAGAGAAAAATAAAGGTCACATTAAGCCCTTAGATAGAGGATCGAGAATATGAATATTAAGTTGTTAAATCAAATATTTAAGGGTGTGGGAATAATTTTTCATTGAAGACCAAATTCTTAATAAACACTCCCACAAATTGTTTATGAATATGAAATAGTAATTGAATGGAACTCCATTAACATTATTACTTGGAAGGGAAAACAATTAAATATAGAATTAAATAGATCCATCATTCTATTAGTGTTTTTTTTACAAGAACGGGTATTAGTTTTGTATTAACAAAAAAGAGAAATGTTGGCACCTGGCTACATGCATCCTGGTCGGTCTAGAATATAGAAGATATTACAATCACAATGGACCTTATTTGCTCTAATATATCCAGAGATTTAAAAATTGCTATTCTAGAAAGAGTCCAACTGACATAAGACCCGAAAAGACAAACATATTAACCCAATAGAAGTCAAAAATAGAATTTTTAGGGACCTATATAGGTGTCACGGGAGGTACCAACACCCTTCCCTTCCACATTCTTCTACTTCTCCTCTACTTCGTTATGAACCCACTGTTTGAAGGCCATGGTACCGAGCTAGATTTTGACTTGCAGAAGCCACTTCGAAAGCTCCTGAGATATCCTTGATTGTTATTTCTGCTGAACTTCTGCCATGTCCTCATGATCTTGTTGTGATATTCTAGTTTCATAAACAAATTCCTCTAAGTGCTCTAGTTTATCATTAGTTTCCTCTCAGTAATGCCTTAATTTTTTCTTTTGGGCCTTCATGGCTTCCTTGATATAGCGCAACTTTATGCCCATGGTTTCCCTCACATGCTCCAGGCAATAATCATGAATCTCCTTGCTAGAATCCATTTACCCCTTGGAGTGATGCAATTTCTCCTAAATGCAGGGTGTATTCCACTTTCGCGGGCCAAGAGAACGAAAGCAAGGAGTAGGAGAAGGTTTGTCTCTGATAAAGGAAAGACAACCAGAAATAACCTGATATGGTACTTCTCCTTCAAAGAGATCACAATTATATCACCTCGAATCATGTGACTGGAGTGCATAATCCATGATTTCATCATCTCATTCCCCTTCATCATATAGAATACTATAGGTGAAATCGTTGATTGTGCGACCTTCATACCTCCAAATCTAATCTGCAAGCGAATGAGTTTGGTTCTCATGCTCAAGATTTAAAGCTCGGTGTCCATTGATCAGATTTGGAGGAGGTCACTCACTATAGCACATGTCATGACAATGACACGTGGCATGAAAGAGACACAACTTCCACTATGGCAGAGGGTATGAAAGCACCACATGACCATCCAGAACCAGAGAACTGGGGGCTAAGGCTACCACGTTGTTAGCAACACAATCTACCTCTGAGTTGTTTTGACGATGCACATGGAAGAATTGAAGGAGTTGGAACTAAGAGACGACATTTTGAATTCTGTAGATAATTTTCTTTAGGTGGAATTCCTCTGGGAGAGAGCTATAAACCACTAGAGAAATAAGACTTTAAGAGTCTCCAATGACTCGGGATTACAAGATTTCTTTCCTTTTTAGCTATCTAATTAACAAGAATGATGCTCATAAATATGAATATTTTGGTCGCAAGACAAGCAAATACCGTGACAAAAGGAGTCGTGACAGAACATGAAGAAAGCAAGTTGAGACATGGATTTTGACCTATTTTTGGTAAAAAGCTACTTAAGCTAATCGTGTGCTTTTGGGAATAAATCATGATTGTAATTTGGGCCGATAGTACCTATTTTTAGATATAATAGGATGGGTTAAATTAGAAAGACAACCTGTCGAATAACAGTTGAGAGTGAGTTGACGGTTAAATCAAGAAGTGAAAAAAATTATAAAAGCGTCCATCCAAGCTGTGTGCGAACAACCAAAAGGAAGAAAGTAAGAGTTGTAAAATCATAAAGGCATCAATCCAAGTTGTGCGTGGATCAAATATCCATAGACGACGATTAATACTAAAAGGAAAAAGAGTAAGAAAAGAGATAGAGGGAAGAAACCAGACAGAATGAGAGGAGAGAAGAATACATGAATTGTAAAGAAGATCAAAAGAAGAGTCTGCAATTTGAGTGCACAGACCAAAGGTGCTAAACCATTTCTCATGCTAGATCAAGAGCACCTTTTTGGTTTTTCCCATATGGGTTTCCATGTTAAACCTTGTGTCTGTGTGTCTTTAATATCTATTCTCTATGTCGAATTCATATCTATTGTGAATAAGCTGATTTGAATGTGCCGAGCCATGAACTCATTTATATATGTCGCACATCTAATGTTATGATTATATGGAATAGTAGTTAATGTGTGTTAATGTTTTATGTTACATGCGGTTATATATATTGATGAATCAATAGGTTATCTTATTGAATGAATGTATGAGACAAAATTATATTCCTTGGTTTCGGTCGAGTGCTCTGATAATGTTGTAATGAGGAAATCCCCCTCATAACTGTAGAAACCTGGTTTTGGTAGTTCCCATAAGATATCTCATGTGATAATTTATATTTGTCGCAGGTGTTTTTGATAGAGATCTCCTCTGTCATGTCGATATATTGGGTTTTGTTGACGAACAAGGATCTAAACGCGGATCGACATAAATCATACCAACACCTGGGCATATTTTAGCCTCAAAACAATGGTGAAGAACAAATATGGGACCTTTGATTGGTAGTGTTTCCCATTTTTTTGTTGATTTTATATTTTCAAGCCCAATTATTCTCATTTGGATATAGAATGGTATTGAACCAATCATCTGGATATGGGATTATTATTTACCATATCTATGTCATTATTATAATGTATGCATGTGTCAACAACTGTCCTTATAAATCATATGTGTACCTATGTGAGTTGTATTGATGGTCACACCTCCTACAATCAATGCATGGTTAACCAAGTGTCCTTATAAACCATATATGTACCTATGTGATTTGTATTGATGCTCACACCTCCTATGATCAATGTGTGGTTAAAAGGCCTTTGAAGACTTCTTCTATGTTTGCATGCAAATTTTTTAACTATGTCTAGAGCCATGTGTTACAGCTGATTTTACCACACATGGTGGATCACACCTTTATGGCCTTCTGTAACGTCCCCAACCCTCCAACTGGCGAAGAGGACGCTACCATGGCATTTAACCATCCGGGCAAACTGCCCCATGAACATGGACATATATAAAACTGATATGCTTGAACATGAAACATGTTAAGATGCATAATCATTCACATAGATAGCGGAAGCAAACATACAATCATTCAAGAATTCAACATGTTCATCGTATTCATTAATAGTAAATATGATTGCAGAAGTAAAATAGACAAGGTTACTTATCTCATAAAGAACTCATCCCGCAACCAGCTACGTCGCTGCAATGTTCCACCCAACCATAGGCTAGCATGCTCCTAAATCTCTCAATAATGTTGCCACCCCCATGTTGGGCATGAATCCCCAAGGAACAAGGAAAAAGCAGGCTTACACATAGCCAAGGATACACAAAACACAGTCAAGCCAGCACAGTTGGGTTTATCAGGCCATCAACAAGACAGCCAAGCCAACATGGTCAAGTTTATCATGCCATCAAGGAGCTAGGAAAGGCTAAATGCTAAGCTGGTGAGCTCATTGAAGAGCTAAGGACACCTACACCAGAACTAGCCTAACTTCTAGCACACCCACACACACCCAACACAAGGAAATCAGTCCCTTCTCTGCTACACAGTCCCTCAGGCCCTGACTTCCCTTCTAGTGATATTCAGGGGTTGTGGAGAAGAAAGCCATCCCTCTAGCTCTGTCTATGTGGTTCCTAGACACAACAGGTTTATCAAGCAAACCAAGCCCTCATCCCCACTCCAAACACAGTCTGAAGACCAACCACTGCATACACACAGCAAAAAAGCAATTCACAGCTTAGACAGGGGAAATCAATTCCTAAGTCATTCTTGGCCCTATCGTGGCCAAAATGGCTTCATACAATCCATAGCAACCAAAACATAAGGGAGACCACAGCAAACCTGCCCCAACAATAGGAAGAACGGTAGCAACCACAATTTAGGGGAAGAACAATAGCCCCGATCTCAACATTGAAGTGATGGGAAATTTACATGGCCATACCAGTCTATAAGGAAAACATACACCCACAAAATCCACAAAATTCGTATGGAAAAACCTGCACACTCAAAACGTGAATGGCTTATTCACAAGGGAAAATCGTGGGTGAAAGAACACGGCTCCTAGCTTGTTGCATGAGTAAAAAAAAATAGGAAGAATCCTATGCGTGAGAATGAGCAAGACAATGGGGTATGGCAGTTGTCTCCCTGCGTGAGGAAATAACGATAGAAAATCCCAAATCCACGCATGAGGATAAGCAAGAAAATGGAATGAATCCGTTGTGGTTTTCCTGCCTATGTGAAGATAGAAAGTATACTGGTGGAGTGGGTATGTGGGAAAGGACTGACAGTCCTACCACCCACCACTTCCCAGCAATAACTACCCTCAACTAACATCAGCAGTTTTGAATGGGTGGTTGACACATGGCTTTATTTTTTTCCATTGGTTCAAGGTTTAACAATTCCCCCACTTATCCTTAGGAAAATCATGCCCTTTTCAATATGGTTTCATTGACATAGCTGGTTGGGATTCATTTAATTAAAAATGCATATTTACAGGATGCCAAAACTAATATGTGTTGTATATCATGATATACAATTGGCAACGATTCCAATCATTGAAACATAACACAGACAGATCGATGGTGGGGCTTTTTCCTTTAGCTCCACACCATGATTAATTACAATATCTACATCATGTACATTTAATGCATCAGGGTCAAAATCGGGGTGTTACACCTTCTCTGTCCCTCTGTAGACTCTTTAGACCCAATGGACCATTTTTATACCTTTTATGTTTCCAATATCATCCCTAAAAACATGCATTATTTTCTATACGTGACTTTTAAACCTATTCTCGCGTATATACACGGATTTGACCCTTAAACCCGTGTACATAGGGATGTGTGCAAAAGGCCAAATAGTTTTGGGGTTTTCTTTGATGTGGATCTGAGTCACTTGTCTCTTGGCCTTCCATATGGCTTGATATCGCTCAGATTTGACCTTCCATTACCCCATTGAAGCACTATATAAGGAACCCTTTGGATACATTGAAGAGGGAGGAATTGAAGAGTAAGAAAACTATAGTCCATTGTTGCCGGAGCTTATACTTGAGTCTGCATCCCTTTGTCCCTTGCAGCACTTTAATTTCTTCCCAAGCTTGCCTTTGCTTTTGAACTTGCTATCGAGATATGGAGGATTGAAGTGGTGGAGGCCCAGGTGGAGGACTTAGTTTCTCCAATTCGCAGACGTGCCAACAGAGGTTGTCACTATTGTAATCTCTGATTTATATGAATATAAATATATTTTCCTGTCCAATAATGTGTTTTTAAATGAGTATTGAATCCATGGATGATTTTAAATGCTTATATGTTATTGATTATATATGCCATAGTAGGTATAACACAACTATATATAGCATGCTTGTCTTGTTTGCTGAATGTTGAGAGAGCAAATTATCAATACAAGCAAGAGTGGAAAAGCTTAATGGGGATCTACATCAACCATCCGGAATAAGGTATGTTTCGAGATCCTTTAGTGTTAGATGTTTGGTTTCTCTTACATATAGGAAAGGATTGATTTTTGCACTTAATCTATCTATTGTGGTACCCCAAGCCAAAGGAAGTTTTCTCCGTAACAGAATTGGTGACCATACTGGGGAGTTCCTAGTCATTTCCTTTGGGGGTTTTTTATCGACATTCAATGTTCTTGAATTGCTCTGATTTCTCTGTTTCAGAGTCGGGTCTGGGGGCATGTTTTCCTGGTAGTGTCTGATAGGAGTAAATTTTGTCTCAGCTTGTCTGTTTACCTTCTTTTTTTATCTCTTTTTCTTCCTGTACGCGATTTTTTTCTTCATAGTCGCATGTACACACAATTTTTACTGGGATTTCTGCATATATACATAGGTTTTCTGCACACAATCATGTATGCCTTGATTTTTTCCTTCTAGGGGAAGATTAAGTGTTGCTAGATGAATTTTGATGATTATTGAGTCTCCTTGGATGCTTCTAGAGTCTGTATACATCTCTATTTCTAACCAGAGACACTTTTTAGGTTGAATTTTTTAAGAATGTTCTTGTCATTGCATTTTCTATTTTTTGTTTTGGGATTAGTGCGTTAGGTCTCTTTTGCCTTAGTGCTTTACGTGGGTGTTGTTTGATAGTGCTTGCAGAGTCCGAGGATGGTAGAGTCACTCTTTTGCTTTATTATCTCATTTTAATTCAAAAAATTACAAAATTATTTGCTTCTTTACATCATTATGCATCATTGCATTTTGCATTTTGCATGGTACTTGCACTAGGTTTGCTTGGAAAAGTATTAGTCAGATTTTCATATAGGAATGATTGCATTTTTCATTTGAAGGATAATTTTGCATTTCACGTAGTAGCATACCCCATTTTTCATTTGACACAGTTCATTTGCATTCATTGTTAGGCGTGCATTTTACTTCTTGTTGCATCATAACACCATTAGTTACACGATCATTTACCCTTTTGAGTAAGAAGCCAATTAAAATCAACGCATAGTAAAATGAATTACATTCTTTTCTTTTATAGGGTGCACCAACAAGATTAGGTTTTAGGGTCTTGGAATAGTTCATTTTGAGTAAATTATCCAAGACTACTAAACAAAAACATGTATGTGTCTGTCCAAGTGAGAGTGTGAAATTCCTTGGTATAATTAGTGTTTCTTAGGATCCTCCTCTTATAAGGGAGTTAAGCACAAGGCAATGTGAGCGGTTATTGATTGGGATGACCCCTAGTCATAACTGAGTAGCACCGGAGATATTTCCAGGATTGTATTTGTATCTGGGGGCTCTTTCGGGAGTTTCGGGCTTTGCTACCCTGCCCATACGGTCAATCCCACCTGTGACTGTTAGCCTGAGCATTGATTATATTAAGGTGACCTTAGTTGCCTTACGTAAGGTATCGAGGGGGTACTTCGCAAAGGTTATTCTGCAGGTGTCCCGGCCAGGTTGGGGTCGGACAGCACAGTCGCTATATGCGTTGAAGCTGAGGGCCACAATAATTGGTTACGAACCTCCACTTCTTGTGTATGGGAGTCTCGAGCCTCTCCTAGGTGAGACATACCTAATTCATTTAGGAGCTCACATATCCTACCCTTTCTTGCTTGTGATTTGGCTTTACATTATATAGGTGTATGCTCTATGCATGCTAGTTTTCCTAGGGTTTGCGTAATTAGATAGAGTCTTTTTCATTTTTTGAGTCATTGTGGATTTGGGTGTGGTACTTCGTCATTCTCATCATTTAGCAGGACGTCCACCTTCCACATCTCCTCTTCCTTTGGGAGAGAGAAATAGATAGTTTGGGAAGACTACTTCTCACATTGATTCACACACGATGGGAGATCACGAGGATGAGATTTATGAGATGTCTTCTCCACCTCAAGAGGTTGGGGAGGAAGATCCTACTCCTGTATATGATCCTTCACCAGATATACCTTCACATTCCGGTTATGATCCCTCATTCACAGGTCGCTAGTATTGGTTTCCGAGCAACGAGCCTCACCATGAACCCATAAGCACTAGTCATCTTAGTTATGGCAGGCCTAATATCCCTGCACATGATCTGGCACATCATGTCGAGTCAGAAATTGAACCTAGCACTACGCCTAGGGGCACTCCTATTACTTTCCATGTAGAGAGATTTGGGAGCACTATTCACATTACACCTTCGATCCCAGCGATGGAAGCTACCTCATGTGTCCGTCCTAGACCTAATGTTAATAGTCATATGCGGATACTAGAACCAAGATGAGTGACCATAGGGAATACCACTTACATCCCTTCACATGTCCCTTTGTCCTCAATTCCTACTCCTTCAAATGCATTTTTGACAACCCTTCCTCCCCTGCATTCTCGTGGTCCTTCAGGTCGAAACGTTCCTACTAGTCAGGTTCGTACTGCGACTACTTGCGCAGTAGTATCTCTTGTTGTCTTAGGAGGCCATATTCCTATTTCTGGATCGTCTTATGGTCCATCGCAAGGAGTTCCCCATATCTCTACTTATGGAGCTTCTCATGGGATATCCCATTGGACATCTTATGGAGCTTCTCATGGACAATCTTATGGACTGAGCTATAAACCTTATGGGTATGGGTATCAACAACCCGGCTTACTCCTCTAATTATGGCTTCGTAGCACCACATATTCAAGGTACACCACATCATAATACTTCCATGCCACCCTACATGGGTCAAACAGGAGGAGGATATTATGGCCAAGGCCATGGTATTTACAGTAGTCATCCTTATATGAACCAAAACTATCAGGGAGCATGGCATAGACCGGCTCAACCTAAGATCCCTTTCCTCGCAACGTTAAATTTACCTGACTTATCGAGACTAATGAACGATCCTGTATATCATGACCCAACTTGGTTGGCTATCCCTATTAAGCTTCCCTCAGACATTCCCAAATTTGAGGGCAAACCAGGAGAAGATCCTAGTGAACATGTCACTACCTTTCACCTTTGGTGCTCTTCCAACTCCTTACATGATGATTCAATCCGTTTAAGGCTATTTCAACACACCCTTACTGGGCCTACAGCGAAATGGTACATAGAGTTACCAAGGGGGGCATTCATTTTGTTCGTTGATCTTGATATGAATTTCCTCAATCACTTCTAGCTACAAGTGTGTTACGACGTTGGTAAAGAACTCTTGTCGACATTTCGATAGGACAAAGCCACCCATATCTCGGACCATATCCAAGAGTGGCGTAGACGAAAGAGGTTGATTAAAGCTTTCATACCACTGAAGTTTCTCCTTGAGTGGTTCCTTAAATCGTTGCTACCTTACATCGTGAAGGATGTTTCTACATCCGGAGTTCAGAACGAGGAACAAGCAATTTTTAGGGCACAGGAATTGGATTTGATTTATGCTCAATCCATACTATTATATGAGATCATACCTAATGCTCTGCATTCTAGTTTCGATCCCAAGATCAAGCCTGGACCACATGCCGATGGCATTGTGGGTTGTACAAGTTCCAAACCTGCGGATTCGGTTGCGAAACAAGTGAGTCAATTTTCTGTCAATCAATCCGCTCTGGGACAAGCCACTGCTAAATCTCAACCAACCCAAGTGACGAGTGTACTTTTCATGCAATTGTCAGACCAGAAGGGCAACCAAAAGCCTGGAAGGAATAAGAAAAAGAGTAAAAACAATCATAAGGGTGGGAGCAAGAATGAAAATTCCAATTTTAATGACAAGAACGACCGTAATGATGGGGGGGACAAGAATTCTAAATGTAAGGTTAAGTTTCCTTGCAAATTGTGTAAGGATGACCACCTCACTCACTTGTTCCCTCGTATGGAAGACACCTCGAGATTCATAGCATAGGACCCAGCAGTGCTGACCAATCCTTTACCCCATAATCAAAATATGAACTCGAGGACCCATGATCCTCATTCTACGTCAGGTGGAGATCAAAATTCGTCGAAAACCAGTACTGGTCATGGGTGCATCAACATGGTGCATGCTACTAAGGTTGTGACTCATGTGAAAGACTATAGTTCGTCACAACCAGACCTTGGGAAGGAACCCCCTCCTACCAAGAGCCATTCACATATTGAAAACCCTATGGATAAACCTGAGATTGCACCTCGCATTCCTAAGTGTCACGTCCCTGTGCCTCCGACCGGCGAAGAGGACGCGACACAGGCTTCAATCACTCGAGCTAAGAGCCCCATGAACATGTGAATTGCTAAAATTGCTGAAATGGAATGCTGAGAGAAAACGCATTGCAGTAATCATGCACAAATGCAATTGTTTAACATACACAGCTATAGTTATTTATCATGCACATATGCAATTGTCTATCAGGCACAGCGGAAACATCATACATTCTCACAAGCATTCATTCAACATGTTCATTGCATTCATTAACAGTAAATAAGAGTGCAGAAGTAGAATACACAAGATTACTTATCTTATGATGAATTTGTTTCGCAACCAGCTACGTCGCTGCAACGTTCCACCCAACCATAGGCCAGCATGCTCCTTAATCTCTCAGTAACGCTGCCACCCCCGAGCTGGGCATGATTCTCCAAGGAATAAGGGAACAAGCAGGCTTACACATAGCCAAGGATACCCAAAACGCATCCAAGCCAACACAGTTGGGTTTATTAGGTCATCAGGGAGTTGGGAAAGGCTAAATGCTAAGCTGGTGAGCCCATTACAGAGCTAACAACACCTACACCAGAACTAGCCTGACCTCTAAGACACCTAAACACACCCAACACAAGGAATCAGTCCCTTCTCTGCTAAACAGTCCCTCAAGCCCTGCATTCCCTTCCAGTGCTATTCAGGGGTGATGGATAAGAAGGCCAGCCCTCTAGCTCTGTCTGTGTGGTTTCCAGCCACCAGGTTTATCAAGCAATCCAAGCCCCCATCCTTGCTCCCAACACATTCCGAAGACCAACCATTGCACTCAGGCAATTAATTCAACTATCACAGCTTAAACAGGGAAACAATTCCTAAGTCATTCTTGGCCCTATCGTTGCCAAAATGACTCTCCAGCGAATTTACAACAGTTCCCAAACACAACAGCAAACACAATTCCAATAGGGGGAAATCAGAAGTCCATCCAGGTCAAGGAAGCAAGCAGAAAAGGAATTGCACAGGCCGCCACACAGTTCTTAAGTATGAAATGACTCCCTACAGGAAATCGTGGGTGATAGTGGAAAAACGGCTCTTAGTTTGCTTTGCGTGAGACCAACGAGCAATTGCTTGTGCGTGAGGATGAATGACTCCATCCCAAGACATAAAGAAATAAAAATGAAACACACTGTGCATGAGAGAACCACAGCAGCACAGTAAATCGTGGATAAAAGAGCACGGCTCTCAGCTCACTGCATCAGTTGGAAAAACCAGGAAAATACCTGTGCGTGAGACCAGCAAACAGAAGATGGTTCATGCATGGATATGAACAGCAAAATCGTGAGGTCACGAATTGGAGAGTGTGTGAAGGTTTTTCCTGCCATAGTGAAGTCAACAGTGGGTGGAGTGTGCATGTGGGTAAGGACTGACAGTCCTGCCACCCCACTCCCAAAGATCATAACTGCCTCAACCACCAGCAGCCTTTCTTAATGAAAGTGATTGGAATAAAACAAGGTAAGAAGACACATGGATTTTCACCCTATTGGCCAAAGTTGGACAAATTCCCCCACATCCTCATCCTTGGGAAAATCATGCCCCTTTCTCATTTTAGTTGTCGCAATCGTAGCTGGTTGGATTCATTTAATTAATTATAGATGCGTATTTACATGATGACCAACATAATATATGCCGCATGCCCCGATATGCCATCGGTGACAATTTAAATCCAAAACATAGCATAACCGACCAATGGTGGGGCCTTGGCCTCTAGCTACACACCATGATCATTTACAATATATACATCATCATATACATCTAATGCAATGGGGTCAAAACCGGGGTGTTACACTAAGGGAGTCCTAAAGTGTTCGTGGCACAATCCTAATGCCCAAGCCACCCAAAACTTATCTGTTGTCAAGGATTTGGGCCAAACTCCTTGTGCAATGTCTGCGCTTGAAGTTCTTCAGAGTTGTCCTTCGCAAAGGAAAGCTTTGCTTTCTGCTCTTGGGGTGAATGATGATAACTCTTCTTTCGTCATCAAATTTGAAACCATGGGACTATAGCCTCACTTTCCTTCCTACGTGTCTCTCTTGATTCATGTAGAATGTCTTAACATGACCATCAAACGCACTATGATTGACAAAGGCGCTGCTGCTTCCGTGATGTCTTTGTCATGTTGGAAGGGTTTGGGTTCTCTCGAGTTGTCTAAATCCACTACCATGTTGACTACCTTTGATGGTAGATCATTTCGGCCGCACGAAATTCTTCCTTCTCTTAAGTTCTGTTTGGGAGGGAAGACTGTCGTGATCGAGGTCGAGGTGGTTGATGCACCCCTTGATTACAATATTTTACTGGGTCGTAATTGGTTGTATAGTATGCAAGCCATAGCCTCTTCTCTATTTTGAGTTGTATGGTTTACATTTAATGGGAATATTGTTACGATTAATCAAACATCATTCAAAAACCTGAGTGCTAGTGCATCGTCGAGAGCTTCTATCCCGATTATCGATCATTCTCAGCCAACAACTGGGAGTGTGGGTGTAGGCATGTATCCATCCCTTATGGGGACATTTAGTTGTCCTGCACCCGTCCTTATGATCGGATCTAGTTTTGATGGGGCTTCATCTTCATTGAATTCAGTGTCTTTTTACACAACCCATATGGAAGATCCTTGGATCCTTCCTGCACTGAGTCCTTCGAATGGACCTATCAAAACAGACGTGTCATTTCCTGCAGCAATGATTGCATATCAAGCAAATCTTGATGGTGTTGCAGAGCCTAGTCCTTCCTCTTCATGGACGGAGGAGGAGGACCCTTATGTGCTGCCTACATGGGCAATTGAGTCCTCTCATGCACATGATTGCCTTGATAGTGTTTTTCCATCAGATGAAGCTATTATTGAGGCCATGTCTGGGGTTGAGCCACCTTGGGAAGAGTTACATCATAGATCTTATTTTCTTCCCAAGCTTGACCGTTTGGAGTGTGAGGACTTTAGGGAGATTCTTAGTGAGAATATTGGTAGCCCCGTGGTTCCATTAAGCTCTCCTAGTTATATGGATGATGGGAACATGGCGAATATATCACCTACTATTCCTATCAATATCTCTCGTGATCCTGGAAAGATTGAGAATGTCTATATTGGGGTAGAATGTTCCCATGCTGAGATTCAGGAGTATATCGAGATGTTCAAAGAATTTTGTGATGTCTTTGCTTGGTCATACAAGGAAATTCTAGGTATCAACCCTTGTATTGTCGAACATGAAATTAAGACCTATCCAAATGTGAATCATGTTCGACAACGTTTGCGTGCAGTGAATCCTAGAAAAGCACCCGTGATTAAATCTGAGATAGAAAAGCTATTAAAATCCGGTTTTCTCTATCCTGTTCCCTTGACGAAGTGGGTTTAAAACCCCATTCCGATTGATAAGAAGTAGGGAATGATCCGTATATGCACTGATTTCCACGATTTAAACCGTGCTTGTCCTAAGGATAATTTTCCCACACCATTTATTGATCATATTTTGGATGAGTGTGTGGGAAGCAAGGTGTTTTCCTTTATGGACAGATTTTCTAGATATAATCAGATTCAGATCAAACCCAGGGATCAACACAAAACTACATTTATTTGTCCTTGGGGTACGTTTGCATATCGGAAGATGCCTTTCGATCTTAAAAATGCCAGAGCCACTTTTCAGCGGGCTATGACCTTGATTTTTCATGATCTCAAATCGATTATTGAAGTCTTTTTGGATGACCTTGCTGCTCATTCTCGGCTGAGAGTGCGTCATTCCTACCATTTGAGGTTAGTATTCGAAATATGCCACCATTACCAGGTTAGGTTAAATCCACATAAGTGCATCTTTTGTGTGAAGTCTGGTCGCTTACTAGGGTTCATTGTTTCCAAGGAGGGTATAAGAGTTGACCCCTTAAAGGTTGAGGCAATACTTCAATTGTCTCCCCCGAGAAATATTAGACATCTTCAATGTTTGCAAGGCATGGAAAACTTCTTACGGAGATTCGTGGTTAACTTTGCCAATTTGACTAAAGGATTTATGTGTCTTTTAAATAAGGAAACTACTTTTTGTTGGGATGAGCGAGCCCAGGAATCCTTTGATGCTCTTAAGTGAGCCTTGGCATCGGCCCCCGTGCTTAGTCCACCCAACTATAGCCGTGACTTTTTTATTTATGTGGCCGCGTCCATGGATATGATTGGTATGGTTTTGGTTCAAGAGGATGAGGAGCTCCATGAGCATGTCATATATTATTTGAGCCAGAACCTTATAGATGCGGAAATCTGTTATTCCCATGTGCAGAAACTTGCCTTAGCTACCGTTCATGCGGTTCATAGATTGAGACACTACATTCTCCTTCGCCAGACCTTGGTGGTCGCTCATGTCAATCCATTTTAGTTCATCCTCACTAGAAGGATGATCAGGGGAAAGTATAATAAATGGATTGTTATTTTGCAAGAATTCAATCTCGAGTTTGTTTTGGAGAAATCGAAGAAATTGTTAATTTTTACGGAGCTCATTTCCGATTTCCCAAGTGATGAGGAGGATTATGAGGATACATTTGTTGATGAGCATATTTTCCTTATCTCAACTTTGGATCCATGGTATGGATATATTATCATATATTTACAAATGTTGAAGGTCCCTACTCACCTTTCATGAGACGAGCGACGACGATTACGTCACGTATCTAAGAACTACCTTATAGTGGATAACACTTTGTATCGTCGTGGGGTAGATTACATTTTACGTCATTGTTTAACCCATGAAGAGGTTGAGGTTGCGCTAAATGATTGCCATGGAGGGGCATGTGGTGGTCATTTATCTGGGCTTTCTACAGCCCAAAAAATATTGAGAGTGGGATATTTTTGACCGTCGATCTTTAAAGATTGTGTCAATGTGGTCAAGAAGTGTCACCCTTTTCAGTTGTTTGCACACAATATGTTCTCACATCCTTCCCCGTTACATCCAATTTGTAGAAATTCAGGCCAGCAGTAGATTAATTTTACCCACAACAATTATCAATTGATCATGCAAAATTGCTAACAATGGAGACTGAATATGGAGCTGTAACACAAAATTATATTAACTGAGTGTACAATAGCCAAACCTGTAATAACATAGGTTTCTGAATATATAGAATACATCAAGAGATCAAATGCATAAGGAGGCATCCAAAACTAGCATAAAGCAGGCTTACCCAAAATAGGCAAATCCCCCAGAGGTGTAAAAAGCTGATCCCAAATCTGTCATGAGGCTCACGAATTGGCAAGGGGGCATGGGAAAGATAATGAGTGGTGGAATGGCAGCTCATACATGCTTTTTCATGGAGAAAAGAGTGGAGGATGAAAGGGGAAAAAAACAAGTTCACCTCACCTAGTCTTGCTTTTCTATGTGCCTTAAAACACTGAAAAAGCAGGCAATAAAGCAGAAAAAGCAGAAGGGTGCCTAGGAGGCCAGGAATAAAGTAGATTTGATTCCTAAGTATTTCCCAAGTGCTACATGAGTCAAATATGGCAATTTTGACCTCTAG
>LPNX010203541.1:99716-118329 GCA_001517045.1 Pseudotsuga menziesii | reverse complement strand
CACCTCACCTAGTCTTGCTTTCCTATGTGCCTTAAAACACTGAAAAAGCAGGCAATAAAGCAGAAAAAGTAGAAGGGCACCTAGGAGGCCAGGAATAAATCATATTTGATTCCTAAGGCTTTCCCAAGCACTACATGAGTCAAAGATGGAAATTTTGACCTCTATGGATAGGCAATTAGCAACTTGCACATGGTGGGACTCATGAACTAGGCAAATAAGACAAAAATAAATGAATGAATGTCTAAGTGGGTAATACTATGGGTTTGATTATTCTAACATGATTATCACCGCCGGTCCCTTCACCAAGTGGGGGATTAACTTCATGGATTGCAACCCAGATTTGGCTGGGAGGCATCATCATATTATAGTGGCTATTGATTACTTCATGAAATGGGTTGAGGCTATGCCCACGATTAAATCCGACGGTGAGACAGCTGTACATTTCGTATTCAACCAAATTATTACTCGGTTCGGTATTTCAAAAGAGCTTGCCACTGACCATGGTAGGAACTTTCAAAATCGAATGATGGAAGAGTTGGCCTTGAAGTTAGGGTATAAGCAGGAGCAATCCTCTTCTTATTACCCTTAGGCGAATGGACAGGTTGAAGTAGTGAACAAATCACTTAAATCCATTCTCCAACGACCATCGCACAAAGCAAAATGAATTGGCATATCATGTTATATCCTTCTTTGTGGGCCTATAGGACCGCGGTCAATATTGCCACTAGTTTTTCTCCATATCAGCTCGTACATGGAGTGGAGTCTGTATTGCCGATTGAATGCAAAATCCCTTCATTGAAGCTATCCATAGAGGTTTTACCAGACACTTCCACATTGGAGGAACATTTGGTCCACTTAGAGTAGCTTGATGATCAGCGTCAAGATGCTTTAGTGGCTCTAGAAGTAAATAAGCATCATGTTAAGGTCCAATATGATAATTATGTCTATCCAAGGAGGTTTAGTGAAGGAGATTTGGTCCTTTTGTGGGACCAAGCTAAAGAACCCTTGGGGGCAGGGAATTTTAATCCCATGTGGCATGGTCCTTACATGGTCAAATGTTTGTTAGAGAAGGGCGCCTATGAGCTGGTGGATTATGAAGGGACAGCCATGGCGGAGCCTAGAAATGGGCTCTATCTTAAAAAGTACTACGCATGATCTTTAGCTAGGGCTGATTATTTTATATTATTGTACATTTTTTGCATAGTTAGGTTTTCTTATGGTGATCGGGTTTGTTGATTAGCTTTCGTTTCTTATGGCATTTGTCAATGGATTCTTCCGCTTACATAGGATTTGTTGATGGTGCTAGCCACCACACTCAACACTCAACCTCTGTTGCTTGGGTGATTTATACTCCTACGGGTCAGGTATTGTCTTCAGGAGGTGTATGTTTACGACCTTCTTCGAACAATGTTGTTGAGTATAGTGTCGTTATCGAGCTATTACGGGATTCCATTTCACATCATGTTCTCTCTCTTGAGGTACATCTTGATTCGCCGTTAGTAGTGTCACGGCTTAATGGCTTGTATCATATTAGGGATCCGAAATTATTACAAAGATTCTTAAATGTGATATTGTTAGAACAACAATTTGACAACATAACATACATACATGTTCCAAGAATTTTTAATCAAGTTGTTGACTCGTATGCTAACTATGTGTTAGATTGGAATTTGTTTCATAGACCATAAGCACATCACAAACATACATTGTTACACACATGTAAATAAATAAAATCGATCATCATAAAAGTTTTTCATTAAACATCCAAAATGTAACTTCATAATACATAAGTGTCATATTACAAAAATGGGGCTTCCGAGCCACCAAAATATTATACACGGTAGTACAAAAATGAATCACTCTCAGGTCTCTAAGCCTGTGGTGGAGGAGGAGGGGGGGTCTAATCATGGTAGCACACCACGACTCTAGCTAGTTGTCAGAATAACCAAACCCATGCTCATGGTACCCCAACCACCTGACGCTGAATGGCCTCAGGAAAGTCCTCGACTTGTGCCATGGGTACTCGGTGTGTCAATCGTACAAAGTTTGTTTGGATACTTTGGAGCATTCGCTCTGCATCCACACCCATGATATCATCTCCTCTTCCCCTTCGTCTATGACGAGGGAGGCCATCAGGCCGCCGTGGTCCAACATCTGCATACATATGACAGATTGTCACTAGGTGTTGTCACACCAAAACATGTCTTTTGAGTCTATATATAAAAAAAACAAAAAAAAATTAATAATTCAAAAAACTTTAAAAAGAGGGTTTGGGATTCATTACCAATGTCACTGTATGCTACTCCTGGTGGTAGGGGCATGTCGGGATCTCCCCGAAAATATATTCCTGCGTAGGGATAATCATCAATGGCAATAATCTACCATTGTCACCATGGAAAGAAATCAATTAGGTAGGGGTTAGGCACCCTACCTCCGCCCAATATGCGCATAGCATCTTCCCAATGTCGTTGGGCCGAATCTCAAACCCCGTGAGGAGGAACGTCAGCTCTAGGGCTTAGCCCCGGAACATGCTCAAAGAAGAACGTGCTCAGTATACTATCAAAACTAAAGTTTCGTACCCTGCCCATCTTGCAGTCACTTAGCTGCTACTTCATATTACTCAACAGTGCAGTGCTCCAATCGTAAAATGTGGGTCTCATGCACTCCACTGCATAGAACATCAATGGTCGTGAGGCCTGGTGGAGTGATGCTAGACCAGCTATCCTGCCAAGTGCCAATAGTATGGCCTTCAGTCCTAGCACCTAGATGGAGTTTTTCAGGATTTGACTCCAAACCTTTTCTGTGTCCAAAAAATAGTATACTGCAATGTACTCGTCAATGGTAAGGCCACCTATGGGCCCGCGAGAGCGTAGGTTCACCACCTCTCCCCATCGGGACAATCCTGTAATGAAGTATATGTCCTCTACCTCTATAGTGAGGGACATCCCATTGATTTGGAAAGACTCTGATTTTGGATCCCAGTAATATACTAGCATCTGTAGGAGTCTTGGTTTGGCCCTCAGGCTGCCAAGACACCAAAATTTGTATATCCCACATGCACGTAGAGATTGTTGAGCCATAAAATCACCCCAAACAGCCTCTTTACATCTCCATGTTCCCTCTCCCTCCATCCTAGAACCATCCTGCACATTAAAAATATTTTTTGGTCATTAGATACCTTAAAAAACCATGTGCGTGGCTGCATACATGACTGTTTGCAAAACAGCCACGTATGTAGATGGGTTTGGGAGGTTTTTCCGCATATAGCCAGCCCTATACGCAGAAAAAGCCCTAAAATTAAATTTGACCATGGAAATTGAAAACATTTACATGAAAATGGAAGAGGAGGACATGACAAGTTACCTGGAACAAACGGTGTCGAATTTCGCCAGACGAAGCTCCCGAAATTTGCGTTTGAAGTTCTGAGCTCAAATGGGTAAAAATTTCAAATGATATGTAATTTTTGAATTTTTTACTATTTATAGAAATTTTTTGAAATTTTTTACCCTCTTTCTATAGTTTTGGACCATTTTGGACTAATCTGATGATGTAGGAGTCCGTTTTGAGCGTTGTTTCGGCCATTATTTTGATCCTTTGGTGCCGCTCTCAGGTATTATGTCTAAACTGGCATATAGGTTAGATTTCACATCCATGTACATTTTGCATGACCTTATGACCATTTCATTATAACCTTAGGGATGAACCCATTCTATCTTGTCACGGAACCTTCTTGTTGTTTTAGAATTGACATGATGTGAATGGTAGAGCTTGACCATACATGAGTGCCCTAGTTAGCTCCTTTGTTGCATTTGGTGCCCATGCCAACATTTTTTCCTTTAGGGTGTGGGAGTCATTTGTATAGTATCACCATGTCTTTGTGCAAGAAACTCATACTCCTCTTGATCTTTTTGCTAGCCTTTGTCCCAGGACTCCCTCATGTCAAGTTGTAATTGCATTATCATGAGTTTTTCCTTCCTCATTGAGCCTTATGCCAGCTTCCCTGACTTTGATTATTAGCCATATAGCCCGAGCTTGTCTCATGTCTAGCCACGCAGAGCCATTTTATATATCCTTTTGCATCTTGATTCCCTATTTTTACCGGGAGGGGACTTTCCCCCGAGTGTCGTTATCCTACACATGTGTCCTTACATTGAGCATAGGTATGTTCCACTGCTTGGAACTAGTTTGTTTTCCTATTAACACTCATCTCCTCCTAGTCTATAACTATAAAGAACTTTTATTCTTTTTCAAGCTTTTCAAAATATTTGAAAAAGTCCAAAAAAATAAAAAAAAACCAAAAATCCGGACAAGAAAAGATGTTATCTTTAGCAGTAGTCGAGTCGTGTTGCCTTCGAACAGAGCACTGTATATCACATCTGTTGGTTGGGTTAATAGTTTGAATTTAGGATTTGTACTCATTTCTATGAGTTTATCTCCACCGACTGGTTAAGCTTCCAGTCCCTATGGAACCTCTTTCGATGCCTCCTATGTCATAGAGATGTCCCAGTTTTGTATATCGAGTCTATGCTGCCTACATTCAGTCACCATTCACCTTTATGCTCTTGTTCGAAGGAATTTGAACAAAATGATATTCCTCTTGAAGTACTTGAGAAGAATGGAGTTGTAAACGTAGAAATATTAAATGAAGTTGCTGATATATCATTGAAAAACAATCATGAGAATTCCTTTCAAAGCTCTTTTAAAGATCGGTTTCAGAGTATGCAAGAAGAGTTACTTTTTGGACAGCCTTGTCATGACAAACATGTGATTGAGTATTTTGAAATTTGTCATGTTTTTTATGATCCAATAGCAGAGTACATGGATAAATTTTTTAGATGGAGTAGTTGGTTATATGTTTGCAGCAAAGGACAAAGTTTTCATCATAACATATTGTTATTTTGTTCTTATGTTCTAATTTCGATCAAGCATGAGGAAGAAATGGAATTATGGGATAAATTGATTGATTGGCTTCATTGGAAGTCATATTTTGCTTGATTGGGCATTTGTGCTTAGTTAAGTAGGATAGGTAGGCATGAATAAGCTCGACATGGCGAGCATCTCTTTCAGCAGTTTTCAGTTTGGTTTCATTTTTAAGTGCAATTCAGTTACAGGTTGACAGAGTGGGATTTGTTTGCAAAATAGTTTCAATTGATGGTTCAGTTCAAAACAGGTTGAGGATTTCAGAGAAAAATTAAGAGAAACCCAATGGATTTGGCACCTGGTCTACGGGGTTCTTTGCTACCTCACAGGGAGGATAGCATCCCTAGTTGGAGCCAGTTGTTAGCACTAAATTTATTTTTGTCGGAATTGGTCCTATTGCCTTCAAAATTTTAAGTTCTCATGGGTGATTGAGTTGGTTTCCAAAGTTTTCTCATTAAGCTATTTCCAGGTTGGCAAAGAAGAGAAGTTAAAGGAATTTTAGAAATAAATTTTTCACAAGTAGGGCAAAAGATTTATTAATTTTTGAATGAAATTTAAAAAAATGGCTTTTGTAAAGTTATTATTTTATTTATATTCAAAAAATTAATAGTTTTGGATATTTTTCCAAATTCAAAATGCGACCTTTATTCACCAAACCAAGTTTTAACGAAGGTTTACATGCTAAACAAGGTTTATTACCTTTCTTAAGATATAATCAAAACATTAGCACATAAAATAATCCGATGGATAATGTAAAAAGTGAAAATTAAATCAACGGGTAATATTATTTCCAGAGAGTAAAGTTGCGCGTTAATTAAAACAAAAGGGATCAGTGGAATGTATATGTGTAAGTTGATCTGACGGCTGGGAAATAAAGGTGAATTAAATCAACGGATATTATGGTTTCCAGAGAGTGAACTTGCACGTTTGATAAAACAAAGGAGCCTGGCGGAAAGGAGTACGTGTCACCTGATCTGACGGCGGAGAATTAAAGGTGAAATAGATCGACGGTCACGGATGGATCCGGAGCTGAAAGTTGCATGAGGGTTAATTTGGAAAGGTGGTAGCGGAATGTCCACGTGGTAACTTTTGGTAAATTCCGCGGGCAAAAGCAGTTTGGAAAAAACCGCCCAAAGGAGGCTCCGGAATAGACCATTATTTAAGAATAAAGTTGACTTGGTTTTTAGAATTGGTTTTAAAAATAATTTCATTTGTGTGTTGCACGCAAAAGGGAAAAGACAGTCCACCATATTTCCAAACTCAAAACTTTTACTTATTTTCGATCACAGGGAAAATGGCGAGGATAAAGAGTCAGCTGGAAATTGATTTTTATAGAACAAGAGAAGGGAAGCCACCATTCAACAATGCAGAAGGGAAGCCCAAAAAGAACATTAGCCCAGAAGAGTTGCAGAAATATATACATTATATGATATTACAAGGACAAATGGTATATGTTCTCTTACAGTAAATAGTTCAAAGATTCAAAAGCAACATAGCATATTTTTCTAAAAATTACTGTTTTAGTCATTTTATTCCATGACCTGTTTCCAACAAACGAAGAAGAAATTTCAAAAACTGAAAGATTTTTTTCATCATAACATCGGGATCTACAATAACCTCTCTCATTTTTTACCCAGGTGATACATATTGGGAGCAGCAAAGTCATCTTCATAGGGAAAATATTCAGATGTCAAAATGACTGTTCTAGTCATCCAATTAAAATAATTGTTTACATCAAATGAAGATGAATTTTGTGAAATTGGGAGAGGATTGTCTTCACAACGTATGTATCCACAATAAACTCTTTCATTTTTCACACAAGTGCTATGGTTTAGCAGAAACAAAGTCAGTTGTACATGCCATTTTTCATGTTTTCCAAAGGACTATTCCAGCCATCAACTTCAAAGAATTGTTTTGAACAAATGGAATTTAATTTGACAAAAATGAGAGATGTTTTTATTCTTAAAAAAACTATAATAAAAAACCTCCTTCAGTTTTTACACATCAACCACAGGTTGGGAGAATTTAAAATATCTTCACAGGTCATTTTTTCAGAAATATACAATTTTATTATTTGAGTCATCAGCTTCAAAGGAATATTTCAAGGAGATTGAGATGATTTTGGAGAAATCAAGGCATGGATTTTTTTGGGCACATGTCCAATTATAAAAACCTCTCCCATATTTCATACAGCTGTCACTATTGGAGATATGCAACAGAAACTTTGTTGTAAATGTTTCTATTTTTAGAGTTCAGCTAGGTTTTTAATTCAAAGATAGGTAGAAGGTTATTCTTATATAAATGAAAATGTAATTGATAGTAAGGGGGAGAGGATTTTCAAGAGAGGAGAGGCTCTACATTGTAATGGATTCACGTTTTCAGTAAATGAATGAAATTTGCAGAGGAGGAATGTAAAATCTTTTTCATGTCAGAGATTCATGTGCCATCTTTTTCTTCAGTAAGTAATTTCTTTATGTGACTGTTTATCCTGTTTCCCACTCCATTTTGTATTTGCTTTCATGTTTGAGCATTAGTTTTTATGGGCTAGAATTCATCCTGCATGCTCTAGGTCCATTGTTCAAGCATTTTCAAAATATTTTCTTCTAAAGTCTTGCAGAATTCACCATAGTTAGGTGCTCTGTTTGATGGAATGTCTCCCTTTGTCTACTAATCAACCTGCTAATACCTCAATACTGAGGAAATGGTGCCTACCTTGCCTCTGATCATAAACCTTCAAAACCTTACCTCCTACAACCTATTTCAGATCTAATTGTTGACTCCATTTCCCAATGGTCTCCTCCATGACTATCCTACCAAGTCTTTAAAACAAACTTGTCCTATTTGTCCCATCAGAAATCTGACCTTTTGAGTGTCTTTGATTGAATATCTTGAGTATAAAAACTTTGTAAATAGTGAGAGATCCCTCTCTGATTGTATTAATTTAGAAATACATTCTAAAGTGGTTTTTGCTGTTACCTCGGGATCTACCTTTTCACAACCTGGGTACATTCTGAGTGCTAACAAATTGGCGTCATTGCCAGGGAACAAAGGCTCAAATCTTCCTTGGGTATAAATGACATACTTTCAGATTTGATTGTTGATGGTGAAGAACAGTCAGATATCATCAAGGTTGTACATCTTTCACCTGGCGAGTCCATCTTTGAAGAATCCAGTTTTCAGAATTTCTATGGTGACTCCACTGTCAAAAGATTGTAAAGTTTGAAGAGTTGATTCGGTATATTCATTTATCAAGATGAGTTCTTTGTCTGCAAGGTATGCTCCTATGAATCATGCTCACATTCCTGGTTTTCCAAATCGAATACCTAAAGTGGATTGGCAAACAGGTCTTCCAAAGTTTAAAGATCAAAACAATGATGATGCTACCCTTCATTTGGTTAGATTTCATGTGCATATACATAAGCTGGGAGTTAAATTGCATGAGGATTCTTTAATGAAAATGTTCATGGCTACTTTAGAAGGAGATGCAAGGTCATGGTATGAAGGGTTGCCATCAGAAAGTTTATTTTCCCTTACTGATTTTCATACAGTATTTCATGAACATTACAAAAACCAATACCCCTCCTTGTTGCTGGTTCAAGATTGTTGTATGCATGTTAAAGCTTTCATTGAGGATTTGGAAAAATTGTATAGTGATGATGAGTTAGTGGATGAAGAGCTTTTAGAAATTTTATATGAGAACCCGTTTCAGAAAAAAGAAACACAAATTAGCTATCTTCACATTCAAGAAAAATCTCAGCAGTTAATAATTTCTTCCTCTACTGAAAGAGACATGAGCCAAAACTCTGATTCAACCAGCTACATTTCTTTTCCTGAAGTAGATGATAATTTGCAGCATTCTTGTCATTCTTTGTTTGACCAAGAAGGAAGTTGGGATGTTCAATCAAACCCTTCTTCATATTATTCAACTTCTAAAGTTTTGTTTCAAGATGAGGTTGCTTATTCCCAATCAGAAAATTCCTTTTTGCAGTAGCAATTTCCTCTAAATTCTAATGCTTCTGTGGGTGATTACATAAAGAATTCTGATTCTACAAATTTTCAGTCTTACAGTCCCTCCACATATTTATTTTCTGAAAATACACTTAAAGAGAAATCATCCCTTGGATTAGAATTGGAGAAAAAGATATGAGCATGAAGATGATCAGCCTATTGATGTGAAAGAAGACTGTTATACTCTTGATGGTTTTTCTGATGATTGTGGTCAGCTTGTTGAAAATTATGTTAGTGATGGCTTTAAAGAAAATTTTAGCCTACTTATATATAATGAAAAGGAAGAGCAATCATGCCATCAATATCAGTATGTGAAAGAACCAACAGTATGCAATAAACAAAGGGATCACAAAGAAGGAAATGAGAACTTTCAATGGGATGTTTCTTTAAATATTTCCAATTCAGAAACATTTTGTCAAGAAGACATCTTTCTGCTTAATCTTGTTGAAGAACAAAATGATATTCCTCTTGAAGTACTTGAGAAGAATGGAGTTGTAAACGTAGAAATATCAAATGAAGTTGTTGATACATCATTGAAAAACAATCATGAGAATTCCTTTCAAAGCTCTTTTAAAGATCGGTTTCAGAGTATGCAAGAAGAGTTACTTTTTGGACAGCCTTGTCATGACAAACATGTGATTGAGTATTTTGAAATTTGTCATGTTTTTTATGATCCAATAGCAGAGTACATGTATAAATTTTTCAGATGGAGTAGTTGGTTATATGTTTGCAGCAAAGGACAAAGTTTTCATCATAACATATTGTTATTTTGTTCTTATGTTCTAATTTCGATCAAGCGTGAGGAAGAAATGGAATTATGGGATAAATTGCTTGATTGACTTCATTGGAATTCAGATTTTGCTTGATTGGGCATTTGTGCTTAGTTAAGTAGGATAGGTAGGCATGAATAAGCTCGACATGGCGAGCATCTCTTTCAGCAGTTTTTAGTTTGGTTTCAGTTTCAAGTGCAATTCAGTTACAGGTTGACAGAGTGGGATTTGTTTGCAAAATGGTTTCAGTTGATGGTTCAGTTCAAAACAGGTTGAGGATTTCAGAGAAAAATTAAGAGAAACCCAATGGATTTGGCACCTGGTCTACAGGTTTCTTTTCTACCTCGCAGGGAGGATAGCATCCCTAGTTGGAGCCAGTTGTTAGCACTAAATCTATTTTTGTCGGAATTGGTCCTATTGCCTTCAAAATTTTAAGTTCTCATGGGTGATTGAGTTGGTTTCCAAAGTTTTCTCATTAAGCTATTTCCAGGTTGGAAAAGAAGAGAAGTTAAAGGAATTTTAGAAATAAATTTTTCACAAGTAGGGCAAAAGATTTATTAATTTTTGAATGAAATTTAAAAAAATGGCTTTTGTAAAGTTATTATTTTATTTATATTCAAAAAATTAATAGTTTATAATCAAAACATTAGCACATAAAATAATCCGATGGCTAATGTAAAAAGTGAAAATTAAATCAACGGGTAATATTATTTCCGGAGAGTAAAGTTGTGCGTTAATTAAAACAAAAGGGATCAGCGGAATGTATATGTGTAAGTTGATCCGATAGATGGGAAATAAAGGTGAATTAAATCAACGGATATTATGGTTTCCGAAGAGTGAACTTGCACGTTTGATAAAACAAAGGAGCCTGGCGGAAAGGAGTACGTGTCACCTGATCTGACGGCGGAGAATTAAAGGTGAAATAGATCGATGGTCACAGATGGATCCGGAGCTGAAAGTTGCACGAGGGTTAATTTGGAAAGGTGGTAGTGGAATGTCCATGTGGTAACTTTTGGTAAATTCCAGGGGCAAAAATAGTTTGGAAAAAACCGCCCAAAGGAGGCTCCGGAATAGACCATTATTTAAGAATAAAGTTGACTTGGTTTTTAGACTTGGTTTTAAAAATAATTTCATTTGTGTGCTGCGCACTGAAGGGAAAAGATAGTCCACCATATTTCCAAACTCAAAACTTTTACTTATTTTCGATCACAGGGAAAATGGCGGGGATAAAGAGTCAGCTGGAAATTGATTTTTATAGAACAAGGGAAGGGAATCCACCATTCAACAATGCAGAAGGGAAGCCCAAAAAGAACATCAGCCCAGAAGAGTTGCAGAAATATATACATTAGATGATCTTACAAGGACAAATGGTATATGTTCTCTTACAGTAAACAGTTCAAAGATTCAAAAGCAACATAGCATATTTTTCTAAAAATGACTGTTTTAGTCATTTTATTCAATGACTTGTTTCCAGCAAACGAAGAAGAAATTTCAAAAACTGAAAGATTTTTTCATCATAACATCGGGATCTACAATAACCTCTCTCATTTTTTACCCAGGTGATACAGATTGGGAGCAGGAAAGTCATCTTCATAGGGAAAATATTCAGATGTCAAAATGACTGTTCTAGTCATCCAATTAAAATAATTGTTTACATCAAATGAAGATGCATTTTGTGAAACTGGGAGAGTATTTTCTTCACAACGTATGTATCCACAATAACCTCTTTCAGTTTTCACACAGGTGCTATGGTTTAGCAAAAACAAAGTCAGTTGTACAGGCCATTTTTCATGTTTTCCAAAGGACTATTTCAGCCATCAACTTCAAAGAATTTTTTTGAACAAATGGAATTTAATTTGACAAAAATGAGAGAGGTTTTTATTCTTAACAGAACTATAATCAAAAAATTCCTTCAGTTTTTACACAGCAACCACAGGTTGGGAGAATTTAAAATATCTTCACAGGTCATTTTTCCAGAAATATACAATTTTATTATTTGAGTCATCAGCTTCAAAGGAATATTTCAAGGAGATTGAGATGATTTTGGAAAAATGAAGGCATATATTTTGTTGGGAACATGTCCAATTATAAAAACCTCTCCCGGATTTCATACAGCTGTCACTATTGGATATATGCAGCAGAAACTTTGTTGTAACTGTTTCTATTTTTAGAGTTCAGTTAGGTTTTTAATTCAAAGATAGGTAGAAGGTTATTCTTATATAAATGAAAATGTAATTGATAGTAAGGGGGAGAGGATTTTCAAGAGCGGAGAGGCTCTACATTGTAATGGATTCACGTTTTCAGTAAATGAATGAAATTTGCAGAGGAGGAATGTAAAATCTTTTTCATGTCAGAGATTCCTGTGCCATGTTTTTCTTCAGTAAGTAATTTCTTTATGTGACTGTTTATCCCGTTTCCCACTCCATTTTGTATTTGCTTTCATGCTTGAGCATTAGTTTTTATGGGCTAGAATTCATCCTACATGCTCTAGGTCCATTGTTCAAGCATTTTCAAAATATTTTCTTCTAAAGTCTTGCAAAATTCACCATAGTTAGGTGCTCTGTTTGATGGAATGTCTCCCTTTGTCTACTAATCAACCTGCTAATACCTCAAGACTGAGGAAATGGTGCCTAACTTGCCTCTGATCATAAACCTTCAAAACCTTACCTCCTGCAACCTATTTCAGATCTGATTGTTGACTCCATTGCCCAATGGTGTCCTCCATGACTATCCTACCAAGTCTTTAAAACAAACTTGTCCTATTTGTCCCATCAGAAATATGACCTTCTGAGTGTCTTTTATTGAATATCTTGAGTATAAAAACTTTGTAAATAGTGAGAGATCCCTCTTTGATTGTATTAGGTCAGAAATACATTCTAAAGTGGTTTTTGATGTTACCTCGGGATCTACCTTTTCACAACCTGGGTACATTCTGAGTGCTAACATTTTGTATCATACTTTTTCATGGCCATTGTACTCTTATGTATCTGGGGCTGCTATATCTACTTGCAGTTATGTGCAGAGTTTGATGATTGTATTGTACTATTGGATGGCTGGTTCTTCCACCTGGTTCTTCATCACTCCACTTCTGGGATGAACTTATAATGTATTTCATCCATCGTATGACCCCTCTGACCTCACACATTAGGGGGCATATGTTACAGCTGATTTTACCACACATGGTGGATCACACCTTTATGGCCTTCCCTGTCCCTCTGCAGACTCTTTAGACCCAATGGACCTTTTTTGTACCTTTGATGTTTCCAAGATCATCCCTAAAACATGCATTATTTTTTATACGCGAATTTTAAACCTATTCTCATGTATATACACAGATTTGACCCTTAAACCCGTGTACATCGGGATGTGTGCAAAAGGCCAAATAGTTTTGGAGTTTTCCTTGATGTGGATTCAAGTCACTTGTCTCTTGGCCTTCCATATGCCTTGAGATCACTCGGATTTGACCTTCCATTACCCCATTGAGGCACTATATAAGGAACCCTTTGGATACATTGAAGAGGGAGGAATTGAAGAGCAAGAAAACTATAGTCCATTCTTTCCAGAGCTTATACTTGAGTCTGCATCCCTTTGTCCCTTGGAGCACTTTGTGTTCTTCCCAAGATTTCCTTTGCTTGTGAGCTTGTTGTTGAGAGATGGAGGATTGAAGTGGTGGAGGCCCAGGTGGAGGACTCAGTTTCTCCAATTCGCTGACATTCTGACAGAGGTTGTCACTATTGTAATCTCTTATTTATATTAATAGAAATACCTTTTCCTGTCCAATAATGTGTATTTAAATGAGTATTGAATCCATGGATGCTTTTAAATTCTTATGTGTTATTAATTATATATGCTATAGTAGGTCTAACACAACTATATATAGCATGCTTGTCTTGTTTGTTGAATGTTGAGAGAGCAAATTATCAATACAAGCGAGAGTGGAAAAGCTCAACGGGGATCTACATCAACCGTCCGGAATAAGGTATGTCTCTAGATCCTTTAGTGTTAGATGTTTGGTTTCTCTTGCATATAGGAAATGATTGATTTCTACGGTTACTTTGTCTGTTGTGGTACCCCAAGCCATAGGAAGTTTTCTCTGTAACACCATGGTTGGAAGCAAAATCTTTGTGTCTACTCTTTTGACCTCTCTTGTGTGCTCTACCTTCAAAAAATCTTTCGAGGCCATGATACAAGGGCTATAATTTAGGCATGAACAATTGAAGGATATGAATTGTACATATGATGGAGGTTCAATGAGTGGAAAAAAAAATCAAGTTAATAATTGGTAGATTATTTGGGTTTGAAATGGATAATATATCTTACATGTTCTAAATAAGATTTTTATTGTGTGTGATTCTAGTTATAGACCACTAAAGTATTGATTGTTGTAAGTTATGGGGCTCTTACTACATATTTGATAAAAATGAGTGGAAATGGTAACCACCTATTGATCTCAAATAGGGGAAATAATTTGGATGTGATAGGTCCTTAGAAACAATAAATTAATACCCTTGGATCTAGCTCTAGGAATTTTGGGTAGAGAGGGTGGTGCCAATGTTGATTTAAAGGAGACACCAAGGTAAAAAATAACCCCATAATATTTCATCTTTCAATACACTTATGAAGAGTCACATGAGTCCCTTGAACTATGGAATACCAACCACCACTTATTTGGAATTCCTTCTGAAGATGATAAAGTAGATTTACTGTTTGTTCTTCAATATAATTTTTATTTTAAAATGTTTTGTATTAATTGTACAAATGTATGGTGTAGAAATGCAATCATTCTTCCATTGTCGTTCTATTGATTCAAGTGGTTGGTTGTGAATTGTTGGAAGTTAGGAGGTGAAGAAAAAGAGCTTGATGCGTAAATTAGATGACAATGATAATGTTGAAGGATTGTTAGGCTATGAGCACGTCCATAGAGAAAACGTGACTGAGAATGATCGATATTTATCATCTCTTGGTTTGCAAAATATGCAAGTTATTAAACCACTTTAGTATACTAATTGTTTTATGGTTGTTAATGTTTTATAGGTCAGAAAAAATGCATGTATATAATTACTAATATGATATAGTTTTTGTTTTATAGGGAAGAAAAAGATTGCAAATAAAAACCACATTAAAAATTAAAGGAAAGTAAAGATACAGTGTTTCCAACCTATAAATGCCAACGCATTTGTGATTCAACAAATGTAGTTGATGAAACAAAGAGTTGTGGCGATGTGCAACCTGATATAATACATGTTGGTGTGCATCCTCTTATAGTAGTTGGTGATTTGCATCCTGAGGATCATAAATATCTATTAACAGAAACTCTATAAGAAATTATTGATCAACATGAGAAAAAATAACTTAGACCAATTCTGCATTTGATTTATTCAAAGTTAAAGGCCATATTTGAAGGCATGCCTATGGAGACCAGTACTAAGACACCTACTTTCACACTTAATGTGGCCAAGAAGCATGCAACTATGTTTAATGCAAGTCATGAAGAGACACTTCTTACATCTAGAGTGCCTCAAAATACACCTCTCGCAACTACGACTTTTAATGAAACTGGATCAGCCAGAAATAATGGTATTGGTTCAAAAGGTGTGTTTGTTGTTGTTAAAAGACATATTGAGCCAAGATTGGTACACATATAAGGAGAGGAATGCAAAAGAATTAGAAGGTAATACTCCATTCTTGGTTGAGGTTTCGAAAGATGGTGAACCCATTGGGGAAAATGTCGGAAGGTGGTCCACCAAGCTATGTACACAATGTAGGGATCATTTGGATATTTGCAAGTCAAATCTTGCAGAGAAAGATCCAAGAGCTATGGAAAATGTTATATAAAAAATGGAAAATTATTTTGAGACTATCGGTGGACAAATATTGAGAAAACATTACAAGGACAAGTTGTGAATTTTGATTAACAATATTAGATACAGTTGTAGAAAATAAATCATGGAGAGAAAAGATAGGACAAAGTCCTCTCTAAATCCCAAACAGTGGGAGGCATTGAGGGAAATTATGTGTTCCTCGGAAAAAAAATTTCAAAGATAAACAAATGAAAAAATCAAGATATACTGTGAGGGCTACATATTGATATGGTCGAGGGTTGCAGGAAAAAAAAGAAAAATTTGTAGTAAGTGTATGGATTTTTGTTTAAACTTATGTTGTGTTATTTACTTGGATTTATTTATTGAATTGACTATATGTTGAAAATTGACATTGACTTTTATATGGAATACAATAACAAAGAACCAAGTGCACAAGATATTGTGAATTATATGGCAGCGTTGGGTTCTAGTAAATATGGCAATAAGATCCAACAGAAAAATACATTGTCGCCAGATATTTCACTATCGTTTGTTGGAGTTGAAAGAGGAAAAGATGTAACAACCACTGTAAATGAAAATTTCAACATGAATGATGGGTATCAAAAAGTAATTCAATGCATATAAAGGATCAATTATACACTTTCGAATTTGGTTTCCACTATTACATCAATAGTTTCTACATGGAATCAGCATAAGGATAGTGATTCAAACGAGGCAAGTTTGTTGTATTGAAGAAGGTTATTCCATTATAATGCACTTCAAGGAAACCATGCATATTATAATGAGGTTGGTAATGAAACGTGATACATATTACAATGAGTATGCCATATCATTTTATACCACATACTCTTTATACTAGTGCTCATAGGTGTTGAAGTCTAGGGTTTCAACATTATTCAAGCATACATTAAGTTCATACACAACGATCAAAGACAAAGAAATATGGGAAGGGACGTCCAATCCCGTCTTTGCATTATCTTTGTTAATTATTTATACATTCTGAGATAGGTTGGAGCGGTTGTACCCGCTCCAACTACTTATTTGTTAATATCTATTTATCTTTTAAACTATAATTACATGATGACATTTAGGAGGTAATTAGCCCCCTCTACATCTCCCCCACAAACAAAATGTTTCTTCGTCCCGAAGAAAACAAAGTCCCGAAGAAAACAAAGAAAACTGCATCAACGTCCTGGGTCTCTGCTACTGCAGAGTAGTCCTCACTGTGCATCAACCATGCATACCGGTCTGCATAGGTAACTCAGCCGCAACAGCCGCCAGCTTGATAGGAAAATGCATGTGTACAAGGCTCTACTGTGACTGGTTACTCTTCAGCCTCCATCTTCAATCTGACAATAGTCCATCGAAGTCTCATCCTCTCACAACAGCGGGAAACCATATTCTTCTGCAACTAGGTCTTTTGGTTTAAAGCCTCACCCGGGCTCATCTGACCGGCATCTCCATCGGTTCAGGCATGCGGGGCCTTTTGGCTCTTCGACTTCCTATGTCATTTCTCTGTCTTCTGGCTTTCCGAGGTCACAATCTAGGAACAGTTTCAGCATTTTGATAATGAGGGGTGCATTGTCATCACGTTCATTGAAGTGCTTCGCTGTGTAGGTGAATGATATTTGCTTGAATGTCATCGTCGTTGTCTTGTTCTATCATGAGAGTATGAATTTCCTGCTCCAACCCAACCGACCTCTCATGATGCATCAAAAATTTTAATCCGTAGTCGGGACAGGGTCGACGAAATGGTGGTCGACCAGCTCAGTCGGGTCGATGGAGGTCGACCAGATCAGTCGGGTCGCTGGCCCAATGTGCTAGTCGGTGGCTTGGTCGACAGGACGGGTCAGTGGCTTGGTCGACACGACGAGTCGGTCGATGGTCTCCAATAATCAACATTTTGCTGCGTCCCATAATTGACGAGAATGCAAATAAGCCGATCGTATTCGTTTGCAGAGACGATCAACAGCAGCCTTCACGTACGGGTCGTTTTCTAGCTCTGGAATTAACAGCGCCATTTCCTCTCCATCGGCATCGGTATCGGCATCGGCATCCCCCGCTGCATTAATATGGACGTTGAAGTCGCGGACCAAGGCTGACGGGGCTAGGCTCCCGATTTTAATATCTCCTTTTCGAGTATCGCTTTGCTTCACATCGGTAACTAGTGCCATTTCTTTCATCATCTTCATCTGCCCCAGCGGTCGAGCGGCGATGTAGAGGGAAGCGACCTGGAGGTAGCTGGACACCTTCGTTCTCTGTATAGTTCCGCTACTCTCCATGAATTCTTTGTAAATTTCCTGCGCTCTGTCCACAACAATTCCACTCATGTTCATGGCCAAGCCGTAGTCTTGGATCTGTTCGACATGATTCGCCGAAACGACCAGTTCTGAGTCGACCGTTGATGGTAATGGAGGCAATTTCGCCTCCTCCTTTACTGTTGGCTGTTTCGATCCTCTGAGCGCTTTGATTGGCTTCATAAATTCGCACGTCATGGCTGTCGTCGAAGAATTGGAGTTCCACCATGAGGCCGCATTTGTTACACACGCAATGCCCTTCCACTTGGTCTACTATTATCTCTGACTCCTCCTGGCAGTCTGGGCAATATGCAGACTCATCGACTCTCCCCATCTTCTCCTTTAGGTTCGACCACCTCCATCCGCTGCTGCTGTCACCCAGACCGGATAGAGGCGGCAACGACGCCAATGTTGAAGTCTAGGGTTTCAACATTATTCAAGCATACATTAATTTCATACACAGCGATCAAAGACAAAGAAATATGGGAAGGGACGTCCAATCCCGTCTTTGCATTATCTTTGTTAATTATTTATACATTCTGAGATAGGTTGGAGCGGTTGTACCCGCTCCAACTACTTATTTGTTAATATCTATTTATCTTTTAAACTATAATTACATGATGACATTTAGGAGGTAATTAGCCCCCTCTACAATAGGTTATGGGTCTTAAGTATGTTATTCAATCAAATAATTGTCTTGCAAAATGGTTGAAAGGTGCCAGGATTCAAAACATTTCTTCGTCCCGAAGAAAGAGGGAGGTAAAACAAAATAGATTAGAATGCCAAGAATTAGATA